>QRFJ01004881.1:28979-67027 GCA_006176705.1 Cocos nucifera
AAGAGAGATCAGAACCTTCGCGCAATCAGGATCATTACAGGGTAAGAAGGATTACCAATCAGGTAAATTAAATTTGATTTAATTTATCTTGTTTTAATTTTATTATTAAAATAATAAGAACAGATCTGAACATATCAAGATCTATTAAATTATGGAAAAGATTTTTGAAATATATCTCTTGATCTAATCAGATCTGGACGAAACCTTGGATCGGGAAATCAGGATTTCCCTTCAACTGATATCAGAGCCTTGGTTCTAATTTGTTTAGATCTGATTTTAATTTATTTTAATTAAAATAATATGGATTTATGATGTCACATGAGATGTGATCAGATCTGAAATCAAAAATTAAAAAATTAAATGATTTGGATCTAAGACATGAAGATATGCATGACTAGTTCTAGAATAGAATAGTTTCTATAGAATAGTTTTTGCATGTCTTTGATATTAATATGAATTAAATCATATTTAGATCTTCTTATTTACTATTTTCTGATATTATAAGTGTTATAATAATATCTGATAAACAGCAATAAAAAAATTATTTAATTTAATATCATATGAGATATGATAGATGCATGACTAGACTAGTTGTAGAATAGTTCTAACATAATTGTCTAGATTAGAATTTATTTTGATTAGATCAATTTAAATCTAATTTTTCAGATTATTATGTGAAATTTAGATCTGAAAACATGCATGAATTGATACATGAGATGTATGCAAAAATATGCCTTGATTAGATCTAAATTTGTATATGAGATATATGATATAGATCTATAATAACTGTTTTGTAGATTTACATGTTCTGATTAAGGCGTTCCTCTTGGCCGGTCCGGTGCATAAGAATGAAGAAGGGTTTAAAGGACCCTCTCTTCCCATTCCGATGGGTGTTCTTATGACGTGTAAGGGGTGCTTGCGTGCTTCGTCCTTAATCAGAAACCCAAAATTTACTTTCTACAAACCCTAGATCCTGAAACCCTAGATTTTTGTGCATATTTTTTTATGAACCCAACTTAATTAGAATTAAGTTTATGAAATATTAATTAGGTCTAAAATTGAGAATTTCAGATCTAAGACATATTCATAATACTGGTTCAGGCTTGGGTAGCTCAATTAGGTCTAAGCGGTTGATCAAGACCGAAATCAAGAGTTGGTTAGATGGGATCAACAATGCTTAAATTGACCAGCCTAATAGGATTAAGTCTGGGTCAGATCGAGTCACGATCAAGCAAGACCTAATTAGGCTCAGAAGGTTAGAGTCTGGATTGTAGGCTAACCCAATTGGTTCTGTACTCCAACAATTTGTGTGTCTAAGGTAAGTTTGCAGTAGACGACCGACTGGTTTTAATTGGAAGCTACTCACTGAATGCTTCTTGTGCGAGTTTAAGCATATTCCTTCCACCGGTCCCTCACTTACCTGGCCATATCTGTTGACACAGTTCTGATCTGAGGTGGTCATAATCCAGCTGAACCCATGCCACTAGGTTAGTCATAATTGTTATGACTAGCCATAGTCTAGTTTAAAATGAGACCTGAAATCAATTTCTCCCTAAGAAAAGATTAAAGTCCGAGGTCTTCCACCATTGTAGAGTGTGCGGGCCCTTTCCCGGGGTTGATTGTTCTCGGCTGGATACAGTGGTCAGTTGCATCCGGGAAGACGCATTAATGTCTATTAGGCATTGGATGCTATGGGCTGGAGGATGAGTTGGGCTCAATATTCCGGATACGGTGAGAGACCCAATTTAGGAACCACAGTCCTAGTGCAAATGTGGGTCTGACTTAACTAAGGAGTGGAATCAATATTCAGGATATGGTGAGACTCATGAATTAGAGACCAAGTTTGGGTGCACCATGATTAGAGAATCATTGAACAAAGAGTTGTCACTCATTGGCTAACCCATCACCAATAACTGTTTTAGGTGAGGTGATGAGTCAGTTGTGAAGACCGCACCAACCCACTAGAAATCATACATCTGAGATTTTCGGCATCCTCTACAGAGGGAGTGTAGGATCCGAGAAAAATAGTGGGAGCTAATTTGTTTAAAAAATAAAATACCTAAACAAAATTGGTCAAGTCAAATTACAGTATCTAACTAGAATCTTTGACTCTCTTAGGAAAATGTCTCATCCAACTCACTGTCACGTATCCTAGAACACACATAGACTGACTGGACCCAATTATAAAGATTTGCTCAGGAACTACAAAATTGTTTTGGGTTCAGAGAAGTTAACACATGTTTTGGACCAGGACCTCCCACCTTAGCCAGCTCGTCCATCACACTGAACAGAGAGCGTCTCTGGAAAAAATGGATTGACGAAGACAATAAGGCCAAGATACTACATGTTGGGCTCGATGTCTGATGAGCTCCAGCGCCAACATGAAGATATCGGACTGCTCGCCAAATGTTGGCTCACCTGCAGGAGATGTTTGGTGAACAGAGTCGCGCAGCCAAATATCAAGTCACGAAATGACTTTTTAAGGCTAAGATGCGTGATGGGCAGTCAAGTCCAAGATCACTGTCTGACAATGATCAAGGACATGGAAGAGCTTGAGAAGCCTGTGTGAAGTTGGACTTGGATTGCAGAACGATATTATCTCCAATCCTTGACTGATGCATATGGGCAATTCATCATGAATTACCACAATGCATAAACTTTAAAATTCCTTGGCTGATTGATGAATATGCTGGTTTACCGCTGAGCTTTCTATAAAGGTTCTAAAGGCTCAGTTCTTGCTATGGAATGGACTTCTTCCAAAAGAAATCTTAATGAAAAGAAAAAAAAGTCTGTGAAAAGGCAAAAGGTAAAGGATCAAGAAAGAAGAAGGCAGAACCGAAGAAGAAGGTCGATGGCAAAGGAAAGTGTTTCCATTGCAACAGCGACGGCCATTGGACAGCGGAAACTGCCCTACTTAATCTGGCCACCCTAAAGAACAAGAAGGAAGGTCCTTCTGGAAGGTATGCTCGTTATTGAGTCTAACCTTACGGTTTCTTCTGCATCCAGTTGGGTGCTTGACTCTGGTTCTAGTGCTCATCTGTGCACTTCTATGCAGGGTCTTGAGGATAGCAGGAGGCTTGATAGGGATGGCAGATGAGACATGATCCTACGCGTCGGTAATGGAGCAAGAGTTGCTGCAGTAGCCGTGGGAACATACCCTCTGCGATTACCATCTGGTTTAGACTTAGTTTTAAAAGACTGTTATTATGTGCCTGCAGCTAGCAGGAATTTGATTTCTGTTTCATGCTTAGCACAAGAAGGTTATGTGATCACCTTCTTTAAGGACCATTGTAACATTCTTTATGAAAGAAATAAAATTGCAAATGGTTTCCTTGTTAATGGTCTTTATCAGTTGCATATTGATGTACCTATTTTAACTATCGAGCAAAACGTGAATGCCAAACGACCTAGGGATAGTCCAAACGACAGATATCTATGGCACCTGAGATTAGGTCATATAGCAGAAGATAGGATTAACAAATTGGAGAAAAATGGGCTATTGAGTCCATTGACTTTTGAGTCGTATCCAACTTGTGAATCTTGTCTTCAAGGCAAAATGACTAAACTCCCTTTTGTTGGACATGGGGAGAGGGCCACAGATCTCCTTGCCCTAGTACATACTGATGTGTGCGGCCCATTCGATGTGCCGGCTAGAGGCAATTTTGTCTACTTCATTACCTTTACCGATGATCTGTCTAGGTATGGGTATGTGTATCTTATGAGACATAAGTCTGAAGCCTTTTGAAAAGTTCAAAGAATTCAGACATGAAGTAGAAAAACAAACTGGAAAACCCATTAAGGTTCTTCGATCAGATCGAGGAGGTGAATACCTTAGCCGAGAATTCCTAGACTATCTTAAGGAAAATGGCATAGTCTCTCAATGGACTCCACCAGGAACACCTCAACTCAACGGGGTTTCAGAACGGAGAAATCGGACTCTATTGGATATGGTTCGATCCATGATGAGCTTCACAGACCTCCCAGATTTTCTTTGGGGACATTCATTATTAACTTCAATCTATTTACTGAATAGGGTTCCCTCTAAAACCGTTCCTACCACACCGTATGAGATATGGCACGGTAAGAAACCAAGTCTGAGTCATCTCAGAATTTGGGGTTGTCCGGCTTCATGTCAAAAGACAACAAGTGGACAAGTTAGAGTTTAGGTCCTTTAGAGCTCGATTCATAGGATATCCTAAAGAGTCATTAGGATACTATTTCTACATTCCAGAAGACCACAATGTGATTGTGAGTCGACATGCCATCTTTCTTGAAAAATAGTTTATTCAAGATAGTGGCATTGGAAAGCAGATTAAGCTTGATGAGAAAGTCTCACAAGCAGAAAGAGCTAAGGACCAATTGGAACCAAATCAGGTTGAGCCAATAAGAACACTACCTCCTCCACCTCGTAGATCGGAAAGAGTTTCCCATCCCCCTGAAAGATACTTAGGTATTATTTCAGAGGAAGTAGAGGAAATGTTCCTCATAGGTAATGGTGCTCATGGTGATGATCCCAAAACCTACAATGAGGCGATATCAGATATCGACTCCGAGAAATGGCTTAGAGGCAATGAAGTCAGAAATTGACTCGATGCACTCAAACCAAGTCTGGACCTTGGTAGATCCACCAGAAGGTATAGTACCTATTGGGTGTAAATGGATCTTCAAGAGAAAGATTGGTGCAGATGGGAATGTGGAGACATTCAAGGCTAGACTAGTGGCAAAAGGTTATAGTCAATGCGAAGGCATTGACTATCAGGATACCTTTTCCCCAGTAGCTATGCTAAAATCCATCCGCACATTGCTTGCTGTTGCAGCCTATTTCGATTATGAAATATGGCAAATGGACGTGAAAACGGCATTCTTAAATGGATATCTTGAGGAAGATATCTATATGGAACAGCCGCTAGGTTTCACATCCAGTGATACTGATCACAAGGTTTGCAAGCTGCAAAGGTCCATATATGGACTTAAGCAAGCATCTCGGAGCTGGAACACTCGTTTCAATGATGTGATCAAAAAGTTTGGTTTCATCAAAAATGAAGAGGAACCATGTGTTTTCAAAAAGGTCAGTGGGAGCGCTGTTGTCTTCCTCGTATTGTACGTGGATGACATCCTCCTTATTGGGAATGATATTCCCATGTTGACGACAGTCAAATATGGTTGTCCAAGGAATTCTCCATGAAAGACCTAGGTGAAGCATCCTTTATTCTAGGAATTAAGGTCTATAGGGATAGACCGAATAGGATGCTAGGACTTTCACAGAAGATGTACATAGAGGAAGTACTAAAGAGGTTTAGTATGGAAAACTCTAAGAGGGGATTAATACCCTTCAGACATGGTATTCATCTTTCCAAGAAGATGTGCCCTAGCACACCTGAGGAAATAGAACGCATGAGCAAGATCCCTTATGCTTCTGCAATAGGGAGCCTCATGTATGCCATGCTATGTACACGACCTGATATAGCCCATGCTGTGAGTGTCACAAGCAGATATCAGTCAAATCCAGGTGAAGAACACTGGACTTCTGTGAAATGTATCCTTAAGTACTTGAGAAGAACTAAGGATATGATGTTGGTCTTTGGTAATGGAGAACTCCAAGTCCAGGGATACACAGACTCGGATTTCATGTCCGATATAGATGATCGAAAGTCGACATCTGGGAGTCTGTTTGTGTGCAATGGTGGTGCTGTCAGCTGGAAGAGTTTCCAAGCAAACTGTGATAGCAGATTCCACCATGGAAGCAGAATATATCGCTGCATCAGAGGCTGCAAAGGAAGCATTCTGGTACAAGAAGTTTGCTGCAGAAATTGGAGTAATGCCATCAGATGCCATTCCTCTATACTGCGACAACAATGGCGCCATAGCCCTTGCTAAGGAGCCGAGGTCTCACCAAGAAATCCAAGCACATTGAGCGGCGATACCACCTCATCCGCGATTACCTCGAGAAAGGTTACGTCGAGGTCAAGAGAGTCAACTCCGCAGATAATGTGGCAGACCCACTTACAAAGCCGTTGGGCCAGCAGAAGATCGAAGCCCACCTTGAGAAGATGGGACTTAGACTTGTAGCCAATTGGCTTTAGGACAAGTGGGAGATTGTTAGATATATGTGCCCTAGAAGCCAGAATTGGCTGACACTTGTAATACACTTCTAGGGGCAAAATTATAATTTTGACTATAATCAATAAAATGGGTTATTTTCTATCACATATGTGTATTTAGTGTCTGTGATACATCCTTTGAGTTAATGGTAATGATAATTCATATTTTCAAGAGTTGAAAATTTAAGACATGAATAATCATTATTAACTCATAAAATGCTCCCGACCATAGGATCATCACGAGGATGGTGATTGATCCGGAAGGTTGGTGTACAATCGCTTCTCTTTAGTAGATGAGTCTTGAGTCTACGGTGTGGAGACACCGGAGCGAGAGTACAGGTACTCGTTAGAGAACGAGGGCACTGAGCGTGACCACCTCGAGTAGTCATTAGGGAGTCTACCTTCTCGTCAATGACTGACTCGATGCTGCAGTAGTGTGTCTGGTTCTTTGACCTGAGGTGCATCGGCAGTTCACCTTGAGGGTGTTATAGTTTGACTACACCATTACTCGGTCTCCTAGCCATATGGAACCCTGAGGTGTATGTTGGCTATAGCATGTTCATTGTAGGAACTGGATGGCATCAAGATGGAATCTATCTACCTCGGTGGTAGAGGAGCAGCCCTATGATGATCATGAGAATCAAGTCCAGAAGGCCATGGCCATGGCAGAGTGAAATAATAGAAAGAGTTTCTATTTAGATTTTCACATTGGACTCGAATCGAATGATTACATCATATGACAGAGACTAGGGTTTGACGAGTTCACCTTAACCCTAATCTGATCGGGGCTCAAGATAGAAGAACTTAATCACACAGGTAGCTGCACCAAGAGGTTCGCATTCAGCTCTGATGGGTTGCCACCATATACTGCTAGGTGTCACTGGTGGATTTTGGGAGCAATTAGAATGATTTAGATGATCGATCATTCTAGCTGTTCGAATCAGAAGAGTTCTGATCCATCGAAAGGAGTTTCGATGATGTCGATGATAGAGATCATGACATATCCCATTACCATACAGAACTGAACCTAACTGGGTCACACAAACAAGGGTTTGAATCTGGTGATCATCAATTGAACTGATCTAGTTCAATTGATCTGAATGAGATTCAATTAGGTTCAAGGAAATCGTGCTAGCACTCGATTGAACCTAACGTTCTTCTTTTACTATCATAAATAAGTTGTCCTGACTGAGCCAAAGGAGTTTGTGCTCAATCAGAGGCCTTCATATGGTCTGACTGGAGGTTGTCCAAGTCAGAAAAGGTTGTCTTATTTTGTAAGACATTACCTGCCATTTTTGGTCACCTGCCATTTCTTGTTCTTTGACTTTGGTCAAAAGTCTACCTTTGACTGGTCAAACGTTGACCATTGACCACTTTGACTTTTGACCACATGTCATGCACCTATTGGAGAGCTGGTGGGGGCCTTGTCCCCCTGCCAGAACCTGGCAAGGAGAAGGGCGCACGCCAAGGGTGGCGTGAGCCCAAGTAGGAGGCGCCTAGGAGTCCTTGTTGGACAAGGACTCCACCTCCCTTTAGGATTCCAATTAGAGTTCTACTAAGAATCCAGTTTGACTGGTCTTAGGCGCCCTCTAAGGAGGAATCCAGGGGTCTCTTTTTCAACCAATCAGATTTAGATCTGATTTCACAAAGGGTTGTGATTGGTTGAGAGGAAGAGGAGTTGGATCACAAGAGGTCTATAAATAAGACCCTGCGCCCAACCCTAATTAAAAAGTGAAAGTGAATTCAATAGAGATTTCCCACGCCCCAAGGCTGCCTCTCCCCTCCTTCTCCACGCCATAGTCTCTTCTCCCCTTGCTCTCCACGTCCAAAAGTGTTTTGGACTTAGTTTGGTGCGATTCAGATCAAGGAAAGGCGATCAAAAGCAAGAAGGCTGCGCTGCTGCAAAAGGACGACTGCAGATCTTCAAAAGAGTTTTGAAGATCCTCCAGATCAGATCCAGATCTGATTTTTGGAGGTGTGATAGAGAAGAAGAGGTTCTCCAGATCCAACCCGAGTGGATACTGGTAGAGGCCAGGCACTTGCGTGGCTAAGATCCAGAACCTTCCGCTGCAATCAGGATCATCTATAGGGTAATAGGATTACCCAAATCAGGTAAATTAAATTTGATTTAATTTATATTATTTTATTTTATTTATTAAAATAATAAGAATCAGATCTGAAATATATCAAGATCTGATTAAGGTCAAGAGAAAATTTTTGAAATATATCTCTTGATCTAATCAGATCTGGACGAACCTGGATCGGGAAATCAGGATTTCCCTTCAAAACTCTCCAAGAACTAAAAGAGGAGAAGAGAGGATCTGAGAGAGGCCCTCTTCCTCATGTTTTTCTCTTAAAAAGATGGTGGAAGAAGGAGAAAAATAAAACCCTAGAGAAGACCCTTCTTCTCTATTTCTTTCTCTCACTTAAATACAACAACTTGTATCTTTACAAAGTCCCATGCACTAGACCCCTTTGAGACCAAGGTTCCCATGCACAAACTCTCTCTCTTTGATGTATTTGCTGTAGAAAAGTCAAGCCCAAAGGCCCTTTAAATAGAGAGATATTCAAGAGTCCTTATCTAGGTCAAAAACCTAGAAAGGCATGTCCAAAATAGAAAAGGATTGGGACGCCCAACTCTTAGGTGCCTCCTTATTTTGTGGTGTGGAATCCTAAGAGGTAGCGCACAATCCTTTCTCTTTCTTCCATGAAAAAATCAGGAAAAAATCAAATATATTGGTGCCACAAGAGGAAAAGGAAAGTTATATTGTCAAAATCTATCCAATAGAATCCTAGGGCCTAGGTCAAAATAGCTTATTTGTTTTGACCTAGTCCACAACTAATTTCCTTCTAGAAATCATAGAGGGCATAGAGGTGCATGAACACTCTCTGGGTATGAGTGGTTCCATGCAAAAAATCAAGAAAAAGGGCATGGGAGGCTAGGTGGTGCAAGGAGAGAGAGTTGTAGTTAGACTGGGACTCCTTATTTTGACTTGATCCAACTAATTTTTGAATCCAATTAAATCAAAACTTGTGCAACCTAATTAAGGATGATCTTAGTCTAGCTAAGAGCCTAATTAAATTATATTAAATTAAACTAAAATTTGATTTTAATTTTAATCGAATTAGAAATTATGTACACTCAAGTCCTAATTGAATAAGGATTTATTCTCCCTTGCAATTTACTTATCGCATAAATCAATTAGACTTGATCTAATCAAGTTCAAACCAAATCTAATTCAATTACATTCAATTAGACTCAATCTCATCCCTATTTTTCAATCAAATTGAGTTAATTAATAGTCTAATTTTTAATTAATCCTCCTACAACACTTATACTAGGTCAAACATCAATCGTATTAATTATTTGACCTTAGAACAATTCTTAATCGTTAATCAATCATTCGATCAGATCGAGATCTCTAATGTATGTGATTCTATAGATTCAAACCTAAGTCAGTAGTATAGAAATAAATTTTTATACTAATCAAAGTGACTATATAGCAATGGTATCCGATAGCTAGATAGGTCGAATGTATAAAGCAATGCTCTTAGAACCCATGTAGATATGGTTTTCGCATAATTCATCTCCTTGACCACAAATGCTCATAGAACGACTCAAGGTTTAACTGTCAATCCTGAATAGATCATCCATATTATATTTTAAAATATCAAATTCATCTCATGGATTATCTTGGCCAAAATTTTGCTAAATTAAAATATAGGAATGCATTATCTCTAAATTCTTTGAGTGGTCAATCCCATCTTCATCACTCATCAACTTTATAAGTACTTGACTGTATCTAAAATTTTTTATTATTAAATTAAAAATTTAGATAGTCTGATACTAAAGCATAATGGATTGCTTACAAGCCACCATGGTTTTCTCAGATCCAAGGGATACTTATGCCTTTATCTCATCAGAGTAATTCTTGAAATCATGTTCAGTGATGATGTATCCCTATATCTCATCTGTATGTCATATTAGTGTCTCTACATTTTTTAGTTAAGAGGATAATCAACCCATAAGGCATACAACAACCTACACTCGATAAATATTGTCCTAGGTAACAATGCATCATTTGGTTGTAAATAATTTAAGGACTAATTGATAAATCTTTTTTTTATACAATCTAAATAGTTCTAAGAACTTCATTACTACATAGGAGTTCATTAGAAGATATTTATTTATGATAAAAAATATCAGAATAAATTTTTATTTATTAATAAATTATTTATATTTATAAAATAGTACAACCATCAATAGGCTGATGATTGATTTTGGGATACATTTTTAAATACTTTCATCATAACAATGGAGTTTGATTAAGAAGATGTACAATCCTTATGATGAAATATGTCAAATAACTTTTGTTAATAAATGATTCATATACATTTTCAAAAAAATGATCTCAATCATCTCGAAGCTAGACAATTGGATTTGGGACATACTTTTCAATAGTATTTTATGAGAAACCTTGGTACCCTTACCATCGTCAAATTTCCATCTTGATTTCTTACATATTGGATAGCATTTCTTCATTTTATATTCATTCCAAAAGAGCATACAAGCATACTTACATGCCTCAAATAGGCTCATAACCCAACCTTATACTAGATAGAAGTTTTCTAGCCCTATAATATGATGAGAGAAATGATGCACCTTCTGGTAGCAACTTCTTTAAAAAATTGAGCAATATATTGAATGACTTATTAGTCCATTTATAGAGAACCTTTAAGTGGAGCAACTTGACAATAAAAGACAATAATGAATACTTGAATCCTGGGTATAGTTCATGTGGTGCATCCTTAATTAATTTATCAAGAGATGAAAATTTGGCCTATGATCCACCAATAGTGTCATCAAATTGTTGTGTTTTTCTTATGTCTCCTAACAACTCACATAAATCATCTACCAAATCTTCATTAAATTTAGTACTATTCATCATTTCATCATCAATATCATTATCACTATCATGTATCAGTATTCTTTCTCCATGCAAAGTCCAATCTCTATAAGTTAGTGAAAATCCTCACAAATGTAAGTCACATTTTACTTGACTAAAAGTCTTGTATGTCCCATTATTATAATTACAGCAATGATAAAAAAAATCATATCATCCAGGCAGCTCATATTTTCTTTCGCAAACTTAAGAAAGGATTCAACACTATATTTATATCTATCACTAAAAAAATTATTATCACTAATCTAACTCTTGTCCATCTCCTACAAAAAAAAAATCACATAATAAATTTCTTTTAGAGTATATTTAAGAATTTTAATATCATGTTTTCATAGAGGAAAAGACATAAGAACCTACCATAACTCACAACAATCTAAAGAAACAACTGTTATTTCACATATTATTATAATATAATAATTATATATTATTATCATGATTATTATATTTCCACAATCATGTTACAATAATAATATATTATCATATATTATTTTTTAAACTCTTAATAAAAAAATTATTATCATCAATAATCTAACTCTTGTACATATCCTAGAAAAAAAAAATTCACATAGTAAACTTTTTTTAGAACACAACTAAAAATTAGAAAAACAAAAATCATATGAACATACATTAATATAAATAAGCACTACACCTTCTTCTATTAGTATTTTTTCTCACCACAAAAGTATGGACAGCAACAATTCACCTATGCATTTCTAAAAAAAAAAAAATAGATAAAAGTTAGAACAAGAAAAAAAAATTGGTGAAAAAAAATCTATCCTTATCGCTCCCAGGCTTTCCTGGATCTGCTCTGCCCGAGTAGTGCCCGAACAACACTCGATGGTAGAGGAGGGTACCAACCAGATCGTCTCCCTCTATGGCCGGAAAAATGACAAAAAAAAAATCGATAGTAGAAGAAGGGGACCAATCAAATGGTCTCTTGATGTGACTAGATTAAAAAAAAATGGCCAGAGCCGAAGCAAGGGGACTCGAGGCAGGGTTCTGGGCGGTGGGTGATCAGGCAAAGCAGGGGGCTCAGAGTTGATGCTAGGATGGTGGTTCCAGAAAACACGAATGATGGTGGGTAAGTCAAGGGAGGTGCGAACGCAGGTGAGCAGGGGATGCGGTGAAGGGTGGGACGGGCAAGGAAGGATATCTCTATCTCCATCTGCAGTCAATAAAAAATAAAAAAAAGAAAGATTGATGGCTGAACCATCCAGACTTGGAGTAGCTCGCCAAGCCTAAATCACCAGCAAGAAGGTTCCAGACAGCGCAAAGGGTGGTTGGGAGGTCGAGGGATGCGTGGAGGCTAGCAACCAAGGGGATGTGGTAGAGGGTGGCAAGGGCAAGATGGAGGGCACCTTAAGGGAGACAATGGCACGATTGAGAGGTTGAGGGAGGGGGATGCAGTGGATAGTGGCACGAGCAAGAGGGCACAGTCATCTAGATGAGATGATGGTGCAATTGAAAGGTCGAGGGATGCACGGAGGTGGGGAAGGGAGAAAGAACCAAGGAGAATGCAGGGAAGGAGAGATGGGAGGGAAGAAAATAGAGCATACTGATTTTGATGGTTGCATCAAGCTTGCCTTTCACTTTGCTGGAGCTGTTGGGAGGAAGAGGAGGGTGGTAGGGTTTTGGAAGTGATGGGGAGGGGAGATGGAGAGATGAATCGATTGGATTTTTACCTTTTGAAGTGCTGGGAGGCAGAAGTAGCAGGCATCTGAATCGGAATAGAAAAAAAAAGTTTTTTTTAGAAAAAATAAAGACTTTTTCTTATTATTAAAGTAAGGTCTTGGTGGCTAAATTTTTTGGATACCATCCAAATCTTTAGGATTCAAATCTTTTCATCCACTTATTATAAATATTTTTTTAAAAAATCTAAAAAATATATCTTAGATTTTATTTTCAAACTTATAACATCATAAAATCTATCTTTTTATCTACTTATTATAAATATATCTTTTAAAAAATCTAAAAATATATATCTCAAACTTTATTTAAAACTTATAATATCATAAAAATAGGAATCAAACATAAAAATAGGCCCAAAATTGGTCAAAATGGTAGAATTTGACCTCGAAAATGATCTCAACCAAGTTCTATCCTAATTACCATGGTGTAGAACTCAGAAAAATATGTGAAAGCATATTTTGATCATTCTAAAATACTACCATATATAAAAATTATGGTCGATCAAAATTTGGTCAATATGATAATTCGATAATGCACTCTCAAAGACTTATTCCTATCCTATTTAGTATAGAACTCCTAAGCTAGATATTTTATATCATATGATAAGTTGATGAATGTGATCTTAGCTAAACCACTAAAGTTTTATAGCATTTGATTTTTGGGTAAAATTTATTTCATCCTATATAATTAGTACCAAAAAATTTAAAAAATTAAATTATATACATCTAAGATAGAAACAGTATTATACTAAAAAAATAATTTTAAGTATTTTTAAAATATTACACAAAGCAATACTATAATTTTCTTAACTTTCTTGGGGTACTTATTTTAACATCTAAGATTTTTCATAATTTTTTAAAATAATTTTTTAAAAAAATAAAAATATATATTAATTTTTATAACAAAATAGTTATCATAAAAATATTTAAAATTAAATTTCTTTATAATGACATCTCTTTAATGTTTTGTAAATAAAATGATAATAATTTGTATAGCCAGTTCCAACAAAAATTAAGAAAATATATAATAGTTTTTTTATGATAAAATCATTTTTGTCAAAAAAAATAAGAAAAGAAGGGAACAAAAGGAGGGATTTTTTTTTTAAACAAACAAATCCTTATCATAAAAAATATATTCATTTGTACAACAAATATTTTTGCATTAATAAATTAAAAAAAGGAGGAAACAATAAGAGGGAATCTAATTCCTTTTGCAACAACCAAGTCTTTGTTATAAAAAATACATTAACTTTTTACAACAAACGAAATAGTGATTTCAACTTTTTGCAATAAAATATTTTGTCATCATAATCTTGCTTAAAATGATAATAGTGATTTTGTTTCCATAAATAGAAAATTAAATTCATAAAAATTTTATTTATGATAAATATTTTTGTCACAAATGGATAATATTTAGTGATAAATTATTTATCATAAAAGTATATATTTTTAGCATAAATATATTTGGTGCTAAAATCCAAGAGATTATGAATTGGTGAAAGGATTTTTTATGATAAAATTATTATTTTGTTGCAATAATTAATGCCTCTAGTGATAAAAAGATATTTTGTCATAAAAAATGTTATTTTTTTATAACAAAATTATGACTTTTTATAAAAATCTTATTTTTAGTGATGATATTTTTTAACACAAGTGGATAATTTTTAGTGATAAATTATTTATTACAAAAATATATATTTTCATCATAAATATATTTGGCGGCAAAATTTGGGAGATTATGAATTGGCAGAAAGATTTTTTATGATAAAATTATTATTTTGTTGCAGTAACTCATCCTCTATAGACAAAAAGATATTTTGCTACAAAAAAATTAATTTTTTTAACAAAACTATAATGTATTACAAAAATCTTATTTTTAGTGACAATAGTTAGAATTCATCACAAAAAAATACTTATTTTGTAGTGTTTCTACTTGATGCGGATGGTGTGATCACTGCTTCATGGAGGGAATCTTGATGGAAGGTTTTTGTGATGGGAGTCTGCCTCTTTTTTTGCAATGGATGGGAGATGGAAGCCAGCATATATGTTTTTTGATGTATCATGGGATTTGTTTGATATCGTTGGATGGAGTCTAATCTCAATAAAAGCTTTGAAAAGTTTGACATGGATGGGAATCTCAGGGTTTTTTTTTTACATTATACAATGCTTCGTGCTATTTTCTTTCTTAATTTTTGGCGATAGGATATGGATGCATGTAGTTTTTGTTTTGAGAATGGGAGATGTAAGCACCTTCTTTTTATTTCATCCCCTTTTTGTGGCACCTTCTTTTTATTTCATTAAATTTTAGCAATAGGATGAATGTTGACCCTATGATTGATTTTGATGATTACCAAACTTTAAGTGTTTGAGTATTTAACCATATATTTCATGAATGGATATAGATCTTTTCAGGCATTCAAATTGAAGAATTAATCTAGAAAAAGATCTACACAAAAATCATCAAGTTAAAGGCTTCAAAAAAATTAATTTTGAGTTTCAATCTTAAAAGTGTCGACCCCAAAGCCAAGGGTGTTGACCCTTACGCTGAAATGAAGCAAAAAGATGAAGATCTCAAAGTTCAAAAAATTTAGGTGTCGACCCAAAGAGCAAAAGTATCAATCCTAGCCCTTTGGCACATGCTGGCACGTAGAAGGGACGATCTTTTGATCGATCCCTAGGTCAGGAGACGACCCCAGGATCGACCTTTATTGCACAGAATAGAAGACTCAAGAGATGATCCTAAGGTCGACCTCTGTTACCCAGAATAGAAGATAGAGAGTAAAAATTTTTGAGATTCTGGAGGGTCGACCCAAAGCAGAAAGTATCGACACCTGAGAAAAAAGTGTCGATCCCAAGAAAAAAACTATCGATCCCAAGCACAGGATAGGGCATAATGGCTAGTTTTTTGTACTTCTCCAACGCACTTTTCTCTACTCCAATGGCTAGTCTAAGCTTCCTAACAGCCAAAACTCACTCAAAAGCCATTTTCAAGTATAAAAAGAGTTAGAAAAATAATTAGGATGGGAGTTTTAAGGATTTAGAAAGAGAAATCATCATTTCAAAAAGGGGAATATTGAATATCATTGAAAAGAGAAAAAATAGAGAAGAACCAAGTTTCAATTTTAGAGAGCTTTCATAAGAGATCTTCCACAAATTTTCAAGCATCCACTCAGCATTCAAGAAAGAAAGAAGCTAGAAGATTAGGCCGGTCCAAATCCGTAATTGGATGTCACTACAAGAAAATAGATCTTTTGCGATGGAATTATTTACGATGAAAAAAATTTCATTACAAATAAAAGTATTTATGATGAAAAAAATCCATCATAAAAAAAATTATTTGACATAAAAAAAATTCATCATAAATAATTAATTATTTATAATAAAAAATTAGTTTCCATCATAAATATTGATTATTTATGAAGGAAACATTCCATCATAAATAATCTAAACAAAATAAATTACTTAAAAAATAAAAAATATTAGATTATTTATGATGGAAAATTTATGACAAAAATAGTTTTTCCATCATAAATAATCAATTATTTACAATAAAATATTTTCATCATAAATTATCTAAATAAAATAAATAACTTAAAAAATTAAAAAAATATCTGATTATTTATGATGAAAATATTACATCATAAATAATTAATTATTTATGATGAAAAAATTATGTTATAAATAATCAATTATTTATGATGGAATATCTCCATCGTAAATAATCTAAGAAAAATTTTAAATTTAAAAATAAAAAATATGGACTATTTTTAAAAAAAAAGAACAAAGATGTGCCATGCATGATTGATGTGATAGGATTAAGGGGTGCGAGTGCATCCACCATTAGCTAGCCTGTAAGCAAATTAATATTTATTTCTAATTTTTTTAAAATTGATATTCTTTTAAAAAATATTTTTATTTTTCTCTAAATATTATATAATTTTAAAATTTAAAGTCCATCTTTAATGTTCATTATTTAAGTAATTATCATGTGAGCATCGTCATAAAATATCACCTCAATCTGGTAACTCTAACAATATAGATCGATAAAATTTGATTTTGATAGTCATGAATGACCGCATGACGATCTGATAGATAAAGACCATCAATGGATTCAAAATTTTGCAATGATAATTTTTGTGATATTTATAGCACACTATCAAAATTTTACTTTAATTAGATATCATTATCATCGTCAATTTTATTGTAGTATCAACTCACTCTAATACCAAACTGTTGGAATATCAGCTACTCTAATACCTCTTATTAAGGATCTAATACCAAATTATTATTGTAAGAAGAAAAAAAATAAAATAAAAAAATAATCAAGTATGTGGATCAACCTAAAAGCTCGTCTCCATAGGGCATGCAAAGCTTTACTATAAAAGAAAAAAATAGATACAAAAGGAGAATACCCACTCTCAACTCACCGTACATAAATTTCTCTCAACTAGAAGCTATCCTCATAAAAGCTCTCTCAGAATTCCAAGGAGACCCATAGAAGCTACAAGATGCTCTACCCTCATAGCCTCCTCGTCGGATGCTATACACTTGTTGCTTCTCTCTCTCACGGGCTGTATGTACTCGATGCTCTGCCAAGCTCTTCTTGGTGGCTACTTGAGTCTCTCTACGTGCCTCTCATGCCACATGCGCCATCTCTTCTGCTCCACAGCACCTCAGTTCTTTAAATAGGATGAGAATTCTCTTTTCAGCAGTTCACAAGAGTCCTAACAGGGCTCGTTCTTCTAATATGAGTCGAACATATCCTTGATGGAGTCTTAGAATATTTTTTGATCTTTAGATCATGACCACAAATCTCCATGGCTGCTGAATCCTATGGTCCATGCACAACTCCCATAGACCCCTTGGATTAATCATAATCCGAGTCCAAACAAAAAAAATCCCATCATATTTTGTTCACCTCTATCGAGTTGGCTCGGTCAGAGGTCGAGCTAGCTCGACTGCATCTCGTCTGAACTCCTAATGTCTATTTACCTGAGAGAGCCAACTCGACTGTGGTTCGAGCCAACTCAATCTCAATCCAAGCTGGCTCGACTACATATCGGAGCCGACCTGACTGCTGTGCTGAAAACTGATTCTCTTCTTATTATGGATCAAATTCAAAATGTCAAATCCTAACAATCTCCATCTTGACTCAATATTAGGCCTCCACCTGACTTTGAGAGCTTGTGATCCATCTTGCCCTCATGCCTTAGGGCACGCTTGTTGATCATGGATGGGCAAACGTGGGAGTCGAGCCAGGCCACTCGATCCCACCTCTATCAATGGCGTGATCCTCCTGATTTGAGATCTACTCAAAAAATTCTTCTACGACAATAGAAACTTTACTCTGTGATGTTACCTCTCGTCCTTCCAAGTCTCCCATCTCATGCTCGATACATCTTCACCTAGAGCTCCACCTTACATTGGGCTTCCTGACATGAGGTAATATCCTCCATATTTTCTTTCTCTTAGCACCACTCTACTGTTGTGCATGACTTTTAGGATTTCTCCATTAGCTTTCCATCTAAAGCCAGTTGAATCCAATCTGCTCAGTGAGATTAGATTCTTCTTAAAGCTGGGTATATATCGAACCTCACCCAACTTCTTTACTATTCCATCATGAAGCTTCATGCTGACCATCCCGCTGCCCTTGATCTCACAGTTCGATCCATCTAGCAGGAACATAGTGCTCTCACCAGTCTCCAGAGAGTCAAACATCTCTTCTCTACAATATACATGATAGGAACAAGCAGAATTCATAATCCACTAGGAAGAAGAAGTAGATGAAAGAATCAGATCTAGGATTTCATAAGTAGATCTTGAAACTTTTTCAAAATTTTATAGTGAAAGATTTAAATAAATCTAAAATTTATTTAAATAATCATGTAAACACCTAGATCTCAGATCTATTACATGATCAAGGCATGATATTAAATAAAAAATTAAAATTAAATAAGAAAGTAAAAAGATTGATCAAATCAACCTAAATCTATACTACATCAAATGTAAGTATGAAGTTTACAGATCAAATCTATTACCTGAGCAAGTTTAGACATTCTAACTTGCTGATCTAGGATTGAGAATGAAGTCATGAGCCACACATACATTCGGCCTCTAGAAGTCATCCACACAAGCCTATGATCTCTGATCTGAAGTCCGATGTAGGAAATCAGCATAGCATGCTAGTACTGTACTGATCCTTCTTCGATGATCGATCCGATGCTTTCTTCTTCAAAATTTGGACTCTCCAAAATATGAGAAGAAAGATAAGAGTTTTCTGATCTGAGACTCTCTCAAAAAAACTCAAAAGAAAGGAGGAGAGATTGAAAATAAAACATCCCTAGAAGAAGATCCTCTTCTTCTTCTCTTTTCTCTCACCTAGACACCTAGTTTGGTGCCTATGGAACCCCCATGCCTAAGGATCCTCTTCCTCTGATTTTTGCACACCCCAAACCTCTCCCAAATCTCTATATTTTATGAAAAAATTAGAATAAAATTAATCTAATAAATATAAAAAAAGAAGAGTCTAAGTTAGATTAAATTTCTAGACTAGGAATATCCAAACATGGGAAGTTATTGGGGCGCCCAACTCTTGGGCGCCTTTGGGCGCCTCCTCCATAATTTTTGGTGTGGACTAGCAAGGGAGGGTGCACAAAAAAGAATATTATTTTCATGGGATAAGAGAAGAATAGATTAAAAATGAGGATGGTACTCAAGGGAAGATGTTTTGGTCAACAAGGATTCTATCTCATAGAATCCTAAGCAAAACCAATTCCTCCTTTGACTTGGTCTTCCACCTAACTTTCAATTATGACTTGGAGGGAGAAAAGAGGCATGAAAATCAGGAAGAAAGGGATTTTCTATGAAAAGTACCTAAAAAATAGGTATGGAGGGCGTTGGGACCAAGATGGCGCAAGGAGATAGGGAGTCCTAGTCACACTAGGACTCCTATTTTGACTTGGTCAAATAAGATTTTTTAACCAAATAAAATCAAAATTAAATCAACTTAATTAAATAAGATCATAACCTATTTAAGAACTTAATTAAATTATATTAAATCAAATTTAATCTTAATTTATTTTTAAATTAAATTAAAAAATTGGGTTAATCCGAGTCCTAGTTAGACTAGGACTAGTTCTTCCTTGCACTTGGCTTATCCAATAAACCAATTAAACTTGATCTAATCAAATCCAAACCAAATATAATTAAATTATATTTAATTAAACTTAATTTTAATTTATTGATTTAATTAAATTAAGCTAATTAGCAATCCAATTGCTAATCGATCCTCCTGTAACACTTGCACTAGGTTAAATATCAATCGTATTGATTGTTTAACCTTAAAATAATTCTTAATCATTGATCAACCATCCGATCAGATCATAAGCCCTAATGTGTGTGACCTCATAGATCCAAATCTAAGTCGATAGCATAGAAATAAATTTTTATACCAATCGAAGGGATCATTTAGTAATGATACCCGATGGCCGGATAGGTCGAAGGTATAGAACACCATCCTTAGAACCCATGCGGATATAGTTTCCATATAATTCATTTTCTTAACCATAATGCTCGTAGGATACATCAGAGTTCCACAATCAACTCTGATCAGATTGTCCATATTGTATTTCAAAATACCAAATCCATCTGATGGATTATCCTAGCCAAGATTTTGCTATATTGAAATATAGTGATACATTCTTCTCCAACTCTTGGAGTGGTCAATTCCATCTTGATCACACTCTAACTTTGCAAGTACTTGATTGTACCCAAAAGCTTTCCATTGCTAAATTAGAAATTCAGTTAGTTTAGTATCAAAGCACAGTTAGTTGCTTGCAAGTCATTGAGGTGATCTTAGGTCTAAGAAATACTTATACCTATATCCCATCAGAGACATTCTCGATAATAGAATGCTCTGAAGTTGGTCACGTTCAATGATAATGTACCCATACATCTTACTTGTATGTCATACCAGTATCTCCACATATCTTGGTTAAGAGAACAACCAACCTATATGGCATATAGCGATCTATGCTCGATAAATGATGTCGTCCTAATTAACAGCCTATCATTTGGTCATGAATAAATTTAAGAACTAATCGATAAATCCTCTCTTTATCAAAACTAAATAGTCCTAAGGACTTCATCACAATAATGGAGTTCATTAGAAGATGTAAACTTATGATGAAAAAAAATGTCAAAATATTTTTTATTAATTAATAAATCAGTTACAATATCTCAATCGTTAACAGGCTGACGATTGACTTTGGAATATAATTTTCAATAGTACATATGTCATCAGTAACCAAAGGAATATCATTACTATCTTCTATATCGCTACTGGCCACCGCTACAATAGCTCCCATCTGATCCTTAAGTTATGAATAATTTTTAACTTGATGCTCCAACTCGTTGCACCTATGGCATCTGATCTTGCTAGGATCCCTCATCTTGGATCTGAATCATCCTTCTTGTGATCCTCTATCGCTCCATCTACTGCCTCCTGCTCCTCTAAAAATCGCCAAAGTTAAGCTGCTATCATCTGAGCTCGAAGCTAGGTTCTTCCTCCTAAAAATCTCGTTCTGGAGTATCGCTGCAATGACCTCGTCCATCTTGATAGTGCTCTTTTTCACTAGAAGAGTAGTCACCAAGGACTCATACGAAGAAGGAAGCGATGCTAGCAAGACCAACATACTGGTCTTCTCCTTAACTTTTTTACGAATGCTGAGGAGGTTGGTGAAGATCTTCTAAAAGTTGGATAGATGCTCCCACATGCTTTGTGAAGAAAAAATCCTGATTTCCCGGACTAGGTTCGTTCAGATCTGATCGAATCAAGAGATATATTTCAAAAAAAAATTTCTTTAATCCAGATTAGATCTAAGATATTTTAGATCTAATTCTTATTATTTTAATAATTAAAATAAATTTAGATAAATTAAATCAAATTTAATTTATCTTGATGTAGGGTAATCCTATTATCCGTTGATGATCCTGTAAGCAGCGGAAGATTCTAGATCTAGCCATGCAAGTGTCTGACCTCTATCGATATCCACTTGGGCTGGATCTAGAAATTCTCTTCTTCTCTATCATGTCTCCAAAAATCAGATTTGGATCTAATTTGGAGGATTTTCAAAATACCTTTCGAAGATCAGCAGTTGTCCTTTGCAGCAGCGCAGCCTTCTAGCTTTCTGTCGCCTTTCTCTCGTCTGGATTGCACCAACCAAGATCCCAAACTACTTTGGGCATGGAGAGGAGAGGGAGAAGATGGGCTTGGCATGGAGGAGGAGGAGAGAGGCAGCCTTGGGGCGTGGGGAATTTTCAGATACTCCTTGAGTTGGGCGCAGGGTCTTATTTATAGACTATGCTATGATCCAACTCCTCTTCTTCCCAACCAATCACAACCCTTTGTGAAATCAGATCTAAATCTGATTGGTGGGAATAGAGTCCCTTGGATTCCTCCTTAGATGGCACCTAAGACCAGTCAAAGTTGGTTCTTAGGAGAAGTCTAATTGGAATCCAAAAAGGAGATGGAGTCCCTATCCAACAGGGACTCCTGGGCGCCTCCAGCTTGGGCACACGCCAAGGGTGGCGTGCGCCCTCCTCCTTGCCAGGTTCTGGCAGGGGGACAAGCCCCCACCAGCTCTCCAATAGGTGCATGACACATGGACAGAAGTCAAAGTGTCAATGGTCAACATTTGACCAGTCAAAGGTCAACTTTTGACCAAAGTCAAAGGACGAGAAATGGCAGGTGACCAAAAATGGCAGGTATTATCTTACAAAATAAGACAATCCTTTTCTGACCTGGACAAGCTCCAGTCAGACCAAATGAAGGCCTCTGATCGAGCACAAACTTCTTTGGCTCAGTCAGGACAACTATTTATGATAGTAAAAGAAGAACGTTAGGTTCAATCGAGTGCTAGCACGATTTTCTTGAACCTAATTGAATCTCATTCAGATCAATTGAACTGGATCAGTTCAATTGATGATCACCAGATTCAAACCCTTGTTTGTGTGACCCAGTTAGGTTCAGTTCTGTATGGTAATGGGATATGTCATGATCTCTATCATCGACATCATCGAAACTCCTTTCGATGGATCAGAACTCTTCTGATTCGAACAGCTAGAATGATCGATCATCTAAATCATTCTAATTGCTCCCAAAATCCACCAGTGACACCTAGCAGTATATGGTGGCAACCCATCAGAGCTGAATGCGAACCTCTTGGTGCAGCTACCTGTGTGATTAAGTTCTTCTATCTTGAGCCCCGATCAGATTAGGGTTAAGGTGAACTCGTCAAACCCTAGTTTCTGTCATATGATGTAATCATTCGATTCAAGTCCGATGTGAAAATCTAAATAGAAACTCTTTCTATTATTTCACTCTGCCATGGCCATGGGCTTCTGGACTTGATTCTCATGATCATCATAGGGCTGCTCCTCTACCACCGAGGTAGATAGATTCCATCTTGATGCAATCCAGTTCCTACAATGAACATGCTATAGCCAACATACACCTCAGAATTCCATATGGCTAGGAGACCGAGTAATGGTGTAGTCAAACTATAACACCCTCAAGGTGAACTGCCGATGCACCTCAGGTCAAAGAACCAGACACACTACTGCAGCATCGAGTCAGTCATTGACGAGAAGGTAGACTTCCTAATGACTACTCGAGGTGGTCACGCTCAGTGCCCTCGTTCTCTAACGAGTATCTGTACTCTCGCTCCTGGTGTCTCCACACCGTAGACTCAAGACTCATCTACTAAAGAGAAGCGATTGTACACCAACCTTCTGGATCAATCACCATCCTCGTGATGATCCTATGGTCGGGAGCATTTTATGAGTTAATAATGATTATTCATGTCTTAAATTTTCAACTCTTGAAAATATGAATTATCATTACCATTAACTCAAAGGATGTATCACAGACACTAAATACACATATGTGATAGAAAATAACCCATTTTATTGATTATAGTCAAAATTATAATTTTGCCCCTAGAAGTGTATTACAAGTGTCAGCCAATTCTGGCTTCTAGGGCACATATATCTAACAATCTCCCACTTGTCCTAAAGCCAATTGGCTACAAGTCTAAGTCCCATCTTCTCAAGGTGGGCTTCGATCTTCTGCTGGCCCAACGGCTTTGTAAGTGGGTCTGCCACATTATCTGTGGAGTTGACTCTCTTGACCTCGACGTAACCCTTCTCGAGGTAATCGCGGATGAGGTGGTATCGCCGCTCAATGTGCTTGGATTTCTGGTGAGACCTCGGCTCCTTAGCAAGGGCTATGGTGCCATTATTGTCGCAGTATAGAGGAATGGCATTTGATGGCATTACTCTAATTTCTACAGCAAACTTCTTGTACCAGAATGCTTCCTTTGCAGCCTCTGATGCAGCGATATATTCTGCTTCCATGGTGGAATCTGCTATCATAATTTGCTTGGAACTCTTCCAGCTGACAGCACCACCATTGCACACAAACAGACTCCCAGATGTCGACTTTCGATCATCTATATCGGACATGAAATCCGAGTCTGTGTATCCCTGGACTTGGAGTTCTCCTATTACCAAAGACCAACATCATATCCTTAGTTCTTCTCAAGTACTTAAGGATACATTTCACAGAAGTCCAGTGTTCTTCACCTGGATTTGACTGATATCTGCTTGTGACACTCACAGCATGGGCTATATCAGGTCGTGTACATAGCATGGCATACATGAGGCTCCCTATTGCAGAAGCATAAGGGATCTTGCTCATGCGTTCTATTTCCTCAGGTGTGCTAGGGCACATCTTCTTGGAAAGATGAATACCATGTCTGAAGGGTATTAATCCCCTCTTAGAGTTTTCCATACTAAACCTCTTTAGTACTTTCTCTATGTACATCTTCTGTGAAAGTCCTAGCATCCTATTCGGTCTATCCCTATAGACCTTAATTCCTAGAATAAAGGATGCTTCACCTAGGTCTTTCATGGAGAATTTCTTGGACAACCATATTTTGACTGTTGTCAACATGGGAATATCATTCCCAATAAGGAGGATGTCATCCACGTACAATACGAGGAAGACAACAGCGCTCCCACTGATCTTTTTGAAGACACACGATTTCTCTTCATTTTTGATGAAACCAAACATTTTGATCACATCATTGAAATGAGTGTTCCAGCTCCGAGATGCTTGCTTAAGTCCATATATGGACCTTTGCAGCTTGCAAACCTTGTGATCAGTATCACTGGATGTGAAACCTAGCGGCTGTTCCATATAGATATCTTCCTCAAGATATCCATTTAAGAATGCCATTTTCACATCCATTTGCCATATTTCATAATCGAAATAGGCTGCAATGGCAAGCAATGTGCGGATGGATTTTAGCATAGCCACTGGGAAAAGGTATCCTGATAGTCAATGCCTTCGCGTTGACTATAACCTTTTGCCACTAGTCTAGTCTTGAATGTCTCCACTTTTGCCACTAGTCTAGCCTTGAATGTCTCCACATTCCCATCTGCACCAATCTTTCTCTTGAAGATCCATTTACACCCAATAGGTACTATACCTTCTGGTGGATCTACCAAGGTCCAGACTTGGTTTGAGTGCATCGAGTCAATTTCTGACTGCATTGCCTCTAGCCATTTCTCGGAGTCGATATCTGATATCGCCTCGTTGTAGGTTTTGGGATCATCACCATGAGCACCATTACCTATGAGGAACATTTTCTCTACTTCCTCTGAAATAATACCTAAGTATCTTTCAGGGGGACGGGAAAACTCTTTCCGATCTACGAGGTGGAGGAGGTAGTGTTCTTATTGGCTCAACCTGATTTGGTTCCAATTGGTCCTTAGCT
Organism: Cocos nucifera; assembly: GCA_006176705.1. NCBI lineage: Eukaryota > Viridiplantae > Streptophyta > Magnoliopsida > Arecales > Arecaceae > Cocos > Cocos nucifera. The sequence goes on from QRFJ01004881.1 coordinate 54,572, forward strand.
CATTGTACTTGTGAGACTTTCTCATCAAGCTTAATCTGCTTTCCAATGCCGCTATCTTGAATAAACTATTTTTCAAGAAAGATGGCATGTCGACTCACAATCACATTGTGGTCTTCTGGAATGTAGAAATAGTATCCTAATGACTCTTTAGGATATCCTATGAATCGAGCTCTAAAGGACCTAAACTCTAACTTGTCCGCTTGTTGTCTTTTGACATGAGCCGGACAACCCCAAATTCTGAGATGACTCAGACTTGGTTTCTTACCGTGCCATATCTCATACGGTGTGGTAGGAACGGTTTTAGAGGGAACCCTATTCAGTAGATAAATTGAAGTTAACAATGAGTGTCCCCAAAGAAAATCAGGAAGGTCTGTGAAGCTCATCATGGATCGACCATATCCAATAGAGTCCGATTTCTCCACCGTTCTGAAACCCCATTGAGTTGAGGTGTTCCTGGTGGAGTCCATTGAGAGACTATGCCATTTTTCTTGAGATAGTCTAGGAATTCCCGGCTAAGGTATTCACCTCCTCGATCTGATCGAAGAACCTTAATGGATTTTTTAGTTTATTTTTCTACTTCATGTCTGAATTCTTTGAACTTTTCAAAAGCTTCAGACTTGTGTCTCATAAGATACACATACCCATACCTAGACAGATCATCGGTAAAGGTAATGAAGTAGACAAAATTGCCTCTAGCCGGCACATCAAATGGGCCGCACACATCAGTATGTACTAGGGCAAGGAGATCTGTGGCCCTTTCCCCATGTCCTACAAAAGGGAAGTTTAGTCATTTTGCCTTGAAGACAAGATTCACAAGTTGGATATGACTCGAAAGTCAATGGACTCAATAGCCCATTTTTCTCCAATTTGTTGATCCTATCTTCTGCTATATGACCTAATCTTAGGTGCCATAGATACCTGTCATTTGGACTATCCCTAGGTCGTTTGGCATTCACGTTTTGCTCGATAGTTAGAATAGGTACATCAATATGTAGCTGATAAAGACCATTAATAAGGAAACCATTTGCAATTTTATTTCTTTCATAAAGAATGTTACAATGGTCCTTAAAGAAGGTAATCACATAGCCTTCTAGTGCTAAGCATGAAACAAGAAATCAAATTCCTGCTAGCTGCAGGCACATAATAACAGTCTTTCAAAACTAAGTCTAAACTAGATGGTAATCGAAGAGGGTATGTTTCCACGGCCACTGCAGCAACTCTTGCTCCATTACCAATGCGTAGGATCATGTCTCCATCCCTCAGCCTCCTGCTATCCTCAAGATCCTGCATGGAAGTGCACAGATGAGCACTAGAACCAGAGTCAAGCACCCAACTGGATGCAGAAGAAACCGTAAGGTTAGACTCAATAACGAGCATACCTCCAGAAGGACCTTCCTTCTTGTTCTTCAGGGTGGCCAGGTAAGTAGGGCAGTTCCGCTTTCCAATGGCCGTCGCTGTTGCAATGGAAACACTTTTCTTTGACATCGGCCTTCTTCTTCGGCTCTGCCTTCTTCTTCTTTGCTCCTTCCACCTTCTGCTTTTTCACAGACTTTTTTTTCTTTTCATAAGACTTTCTTTTGGAAGAAGTCCATTCCATAGCAAGAACTGAGCCTTTAGAATCTTTCATAGAAAGCTCAGCGGTGACCAGCATGTTCATTAATTCGGCCAAGGAATTTTGAAGTTTATGCATGTGGTAATTCATGATGAATTGCCCATATGCATCAGTCAAGGATTGCAGAATAATATCATTCTGCAGATCCAAGTCTAACTTCACACCGAGCTTCTCAAGCTCTTCCAAGTCCTTGATCATCATCAGACAGTGATCTTGGACTGACTGCCCATCATGCATCTTAGCCTTAAAAAGTCATTTCGTGACTTGATACTTGGCTGCGCGACTCTGTTCACCAAACATCTCCTATAGGTGAGCCAACATTTGGCGAGCAGTCCCGATATCTTCATGTTGGCGCTGGAGCTCATCAGACATCGAGCCCAACATGTAATATCTGGCCTTATTATCTTCGTCTATCCATTTTTTCAGAGACGCTCTCTGTTCAGTGGATGGACGGGCTGGTAAGGTGGGAGGGTCCTGGTCCAATACATGGGTTAACTTCTGGAACCCAAAACGATTTTGTAGTTCCTGAGCCAATCTTTATAATTGGGTCCGTCAGTCTATGTGTGTCTAGGATACGTGCCAATGGGTTGGACGCAGACATTTTCCTATAGAGAGTCAAAGATTCTAGTTAGATACTGTAATTTATGACTTGACCAATTTATTTAGAGATTTTATTTTTAAACAAATTAGCTCCCACTATTTTCTTGGATCCCTACACTCCCTCTGTAGAGATGCAAAAATCTCCACGATTAATGATTTCTAGTGGGTGGTGCGGTCTCACCAACTGACTCATCACCTCACCTAACAGTTATTGGTGATGGGTTAGCCAATGAGTGAACAACTCTTGTTCAATGATTCTCTAATCATGGTGCACCCAAACTTGGTCTCTAATTCATGAATCTCACCGTATCCGAAATATTGATCCACTCCTTAGTTAAGTCAGACCCACCATTTGCATAGACTGGAATTCCTAATTGAGTCTCTCACCGTATCCAAAATATTGAGCCCAACTCATCCTCCAGCCCATAGCATCCAATGCCTAATAGACATGGTTGCATCTTCTCGGTGCAACTGAGCCACTGTATCCAGCCGAGAACAATCAACCCTGGGAAGGGCCCGCACATCTACAATGGTGGAAGACCTCAGACTTAATCTTTTCTTAGGGAGAATTGATTCAGGTCTCATTAAACTAGACTTGTCATAGTCATAACAATTATGACTAACCTAGTGGCATGGGTTAGCTTGGATTATTGACCACCTCAGATCAGAACTGTGTCAACAGATATGGCCAGGTAAGTGAGACCGGTGGAAGGAATATGCCATTAACTCGTACAAGAATGCATTCAGGTCGAGTAGCTTCCAATTAAAAACCAGTCGGTCGTATGTGCCAAACTTACCTTAGACACCAAATTGTTGAGCCAGAACCAATTGGGTTAGCCTACAATCCAGACTCTAACCTCTGAGCCTAATTAGGTCTTGCTTGATCGTGACTCGATCTTGACCCAGACTTAATCCTATTAGGCTGGTCAATTTAAGCATTGTTGATCCCATCTAACCAACTCTTGATTCGGTTTGATCAACCGCTTAGACCTAATTGAGCTACCCAAGCCCGAACCCAGTATTATGAATATGTCTTAGATCTAAAATTCTTAATTTTAGACCTAATTAATATTCCATAAATCTTAATTCTTAATTAAGTAGGGTTCATAAACAAAATATGCACAATAAATCCTAGGGTTTCAGGATCTAGGATTTTGCAGAAAGTAAGTTTTGGGTTTTTGATTAAGGACGAACACGCAGCACCCCTACACGTCATAAGAACACCCCATCGAATGGGAAGGAGAGGGCCTTTAAACCCTTCTTCATTCTTATGACCGGACGGCCAAGAGGAACGCCTTAATCAGGAACATGCAATACTACAAAACAGTTTTAGATCTATATCATATATCTCATATACAAATTAGATCTAATCATGGCATATTTTGCATACATCTCATGTATTGAATCATGCATATTTTTCAGATCTAAATTATCTCATAATAATCTAAAAAATTAGATTTAAATTGATCTAATCAAAATAAATTCTAATCTAGACAATTATGTAGAACTATTCTACAACTAGTCTAGACATGCATCAATCATATCTCATATGATGTTTAAAATTAAATAATTTTTATTTACTATTTTTTAGATGTTATTATAATAATTATAATATCAAAAAATAGTAAATAAATAGATCTAAAATATGATTTAATCAGATTAAATTAAAAATATGCAAGACTATTCTATAGAACTATTCTATTTTAGAACTAGTCATGCATATTTTCTAATCTTAGATCCAAATCATTTAATTTTAATTTTTTCTAATTTTAGATCTGATCACATCTCATGTGACATCTGAAATTACTTATTTTTTAATTAAAATAAATTTAAAATTAGATCTAAATACTTTTAGAACCTTGGCTCTGATATCAGTTGAAGGGAAAATCCTGATTTCTCGGACTAGGTTCGTTCAGATCTGATCGGATCAAGAGATATATTTCAAAAAAAAATTTCTTTAAACTAGATTAGATCTAGAATATTTTAAATTTGATTCTTATTATTTTAATAATTAAAATAAATTTAGATAAATTAAATTTATCTTGATGTAGGGAAATCCTATTACCCGTTGATGATCCTATAAGCAGCGGAAGGTTCTGGATCTAGCCACACAAGTGCCTGGACCTCTACCGGATATCCACTCAGGATTGGAATCTAGAGATCCTCTTCTTCTCTATCACATCCCCAAAAATTAAATCTGGATCTGATTTGAAGGATCTTCAAAATTCCTTTCGAAGATCAGCAGTTGTCCTTTGCAGTAGCGCAGCCTTCTAGCTTTCTGTTGCCTTTCTCTCATCTGGATTGCACCAATCAAGATCCCAAACCACTTTGGGCATGGAGAGGAGAGGGAGAAGGTGGGCTTGGCATGGAGGAGGAGGAGAGAGGCAGCCTTGGAGCATGGAGAATTTTTAGATACTCCTTGAGTTGGGGCATAGGGTCTTATTTATAGACTATCTGTGATCCAACTCCTCTTCTTCCCAACCAATCACAACCCTTTTGTGAAATCAGATCTAAATCTGATTGGTGGAAATAGAGTTCCCTTGGATTCCTCCTTAGATGGCGCCTAAGACCAATCAAAGTTGGTTCTTAAGAGAACTCTAATTGGAATCCAAAAAGGGAAGATGGAGTCCCTATCCAACAGGGACTCCTGGGCGCCTCCAGCTTGGGCACACGCCAAGGGTGGCGTGCGCCCTCCTCCTTGCCAGGTTCTGGCAGGGGGACAAGCCCCCACCAGCTCTCCAATAGGTGCATGACACGTGGACAAAAGTCAAAGTATCAATGGTCAACATTTGACCAGTCAAAGGTCAACTTTTGACCAAAGTCAAAGGATAAGAAATGGCAGGTGACCAAAAATGGTAGGTAATATCTTACAAAATAAGACAACCTTTTCTGACTTGGACAAGCTCCAGTCAGACCAAATGAAGGCCTCTGATCGAGCACAAACTTCTTTGGCTCAGTCAGGACAACTATTTATGATAGTAAAAGAAGAACGTTAGGTTCAATCGAGTGCTAGCACGATTTTCTTGAACCTAATTGAATCTCATTCAGATCAATTGAACTGGATCAGTTCAATTGATGATCACCAGATTCAAACCCTTATTTGTGTGACCCAGTTAGGTTCAGTTCTGTATGGTAATGGGATATGTCATGATCTCTATCATCGACATCATCGAAACTCCTTTCGATGGATCAGAACTCTTCTGATTCGAACAGCTAGAATGATCGATCATCTAAATCATTCTAATTGCTCCCAAAATCCACCAGTGACACCTAGCAGTATATGGTGGCAACCCATCAGAGCTGAATGCGAACCTCTTGGTGCAGCTACCTGTGTGATTAAGTTCTTCTATCTTGAGCCCCGATCAGATTAGGGTTAAGGTGAACTCGTCAAACCCTAGTTTCTGTCATATGATGTAATCATTCGATTCAGATCCAATGTGAAAAGCTAAATAGAAACTCTTTCTATTATTTCACTCTGCCATGGCCATGGGCTTCTGGACTTGATTCTCATGATCATCATAGGGCTGCTCCTCTACCACCGAGGTAGATAGATTCCATCTTGATGCTATCCAGTTCCTACAATGAACATGCTATAGCCAACATACACCTCAGGATTCCATATGGCTAGGAGACCGAGTAATGGTGTAGTCAAACTATAACACCCTCAAGGTGAACTATCGATGCACCTCAGATTCAAAGAATCAGACACACTACTGCAACATCGAGTCAGTCATTGACGAGAAGGTAGACTTCCTAATGACTACTTGAGATGGTCACGCTCAGTGCCCTCATTCTCTAACAAGTACATGTACTCTCACTCTGATGTCTCCACACCATAGACTCAAGACTCATCTACTAAAGAAAAGTGATTGTACACCAACCTTTCGGATTAATCATCATCCTCGTGATAGTCCTATGGTCGGAAGCATTTTATGAGTTAATAATGATTATTCATTGCTTAAATTTTCAACTTTTGAAAATATGAATTATTATTACCATTAACTCAAAGGATGTATCACAGACACTAAATACACATATGTGATAGAAAATAACTCATTTTATTGATTATATTCAAAATTATAATTTTGCCCCTAAAAGTGTATTACAAGTGTCAGCCAATTCTGGCTTCTAAGGCTCATATATCTAATACTTTGGCCTTCATCCATCCACAGCTGATAGAACTACCTCCAAAGAAATAGCATGTTGGTGAGCGACTTCATCATGTATAACTCCTCGAGTTTCGACCACAGCACCATCGAAAAAGTCTCGCCAAGTACATGGATCACCACATCATTTATTAGGTATAAATAGATCGTGCTCACCACTTGCATCTGGATCCACTTCTAATCCTTCACCTCTATGGTGGCTGGTGTCTCGTTATACAAGAGAGCTCGATCAACCCATATTGGATGAGGACATTCTTTATCCTTGCTTGCCACAAGAAGAAATTACTCTTTTCATCTAATCTATTGATCTCCATCTTGATTGTGCATGTCTTCTCTATATTTTTCAATCTCTATCCACTGCTATAATCTGCGCTCCGATATTATCTAGCTTTGATATTAATTATTGTGGTATCAACTCGCTCTGATGTTAAACTATTGGGATATCAGCTACTCTGATACCGCTTGTTAAGGATCTAGTACCAAATTATTATGATAGAAAGAAGAAAGAAATAAAATAAGAAAATAATCAAGTATATGGAATAGCCTAAAGGCTTGCCTCCATGGGGCATGCAAAGCTTCACTATGAAAGAAAAAAATAGGTACAAGAGGAGAACATCCATTCCCAACTCACCGTATATAAATCTCTCTCAACTAGAATGTACCCTCATAAAAGCTCTCTTAGAAATTCAAGAAGATCCACAGAAGCTATAAGATGCTCTGACCTCACTACCTTCTCGTCGAATGCTATGCACGTGTTGCTTCTCTCTCTCGCAGACTGCACGTACTCGATGCTCTACCAAACTTCTCTCGACAGCTGTCTAAGCCTCTCTATGTGCCTCTCATATCACATGCACCACCTCTTCTACTCCATAGCACCTCAGTCCTTTAAATAGGATGAGAATCTTCTTCTCAACAGTTCACAAAAGTCCTAATAGGGCTCATTCTCCTAATATGAGTCGAACATGTCCTTGATGAAGTCTTGAAATATTTTTCGACCTTTAGATTATGATCACAACCCTTCATGGCCATTGGATTCTGTGGTCCACGTGCAACTCCCATAGACCTCTTGGATTAATCATAATCTGAGTCCAAACAGAAAAAATTCCATCATGTTCTATTCACCTTTATCGAGCCGGCTCGGTCAGGGGTCAAGCTAGCTCGACTACGTCTCACTCGAACTCCTGCTATCTATCTTTCTAAGACAGCTAGCTTGGCTATGGTTCGAGCCAGCTTGATCTCAATCCGAGTCGGTTCGACTGCGTATCAGAGCCGACCCGACTGCTGTGCTAAAAGTTGATTCTCTTTTTATTATGGATCAAATTCGAGGTGTCAAATCTTAACAAATTTAGTATGAGATGATTTAAACTATTAAATAAAAAATGAGTGATCAAAAGGCCAAACAGTATTCGATTAAGATGATTATTTAGATAAATGATCTTTGCATCTACTTTTATCATTTATACGATGGTGATCATAAGATTCAAACCGTATGTATATGAATCATCCATATTAAGCAGATCTTACAAAAATATAAATATAATTACTTAAAGACCTTAAGAATAAGTATCAAGAGACATATAGTTTTAGATCATTCATATACGTACGGTTTGAATTTTATAATCCTCACTATACAAATGATCCAAGTAGTAGTAAAATTTATTTATCTAAAAAATCAACTTAATCAGACGTTATTTGGTCATTTGATCACTTTTTTTTATTTAATGATCAAAATCATTCTATACTAAATTGACCATGATAATGATGTTCGATTGAAGAAAAATTTTGATAGTATACTATAAATATCATAAAGATTATTTTTATAAATTTTTAGATCCATCGATGATTTCTATCTATCATATCATCATACAATCATTCGTGATCATTGAAATCAAATTTTATCGATCTATAAAGCTAGAGCTATCAGAACGAGGCAATCTTTTATGACAATATTTGCATGATAATTACTTAAATAATGAATGATGAAGATGAATTTTAAATTTTAAAATTATGTAATATTTAGAGAATAATAATTTTTTTAAAAGAAAACTAATTTTTAAAAAAATAAAAAAATTAATTTATCCATGGGCTAGCTAACAATGGAAGCGCTTGCACCACTCAATGCCATCGTATCAGCCATGCACATCATATTTTTATCTTTTTTATAAAAATTTTCATTATAAAAAATCCATACTTTTTTAATTATTTATATTTTTATATGTATGAATAATTATTTATGATGAAATATGGATTTTCATCATAAATAATATTTATTTATGATGGAATACATTTTTCATCATAAATAATATTTATTTGCAATGAAATAATTTTCATCACAAATATTCTCAACTTTTTTTAAAATTTTTAAATTATTTATATATGAAAATTATTTATGATGAAAATTTTTCATCATAAATAATTGTTATTTATGATGGAATTTTACTTTCCATCATAAATAATATAAATTTATGATGTAATATTTTTATCATAAATATTCTCATCTTTTAAAATTTTTAAATTATTTATTTATGAAAAATTATTTATAATAGAAATTATCATCACTAATAATCATTATTTACAATAACATTTATTTTTTATTATAAATAATTTTATCAAATATTTCAAATATTTTTGGAGAGGGAAAATTTTTTTGGAAAAATAATTAGTGAGAATTATTAGCAACAAAAAATTATTTTTCATCCCTGATAATACTTTTAGTGATGAATTTGCATCGATAAAAAGTTATCACTAAAAAATCTTTAAATATCCCCTCCCACTACGTTCACACGAAACCCCCTCGTCTTCTCTCTACCCAACCGAAACCCACTCTCGCCCCCTCCTTCATCTTCTCTCTCCCCCTCCTTCTTGGCTTCCACCGATCGATGACCTGGTCTCCTGGTGGTGGCGACAATGGCCGTCACTATTGTTGCTACCACTGTCATCGTTGAAGGTAATTTTTTTTTTGTTCTCTTTTGATCGCCTGGAAGGCCGCGGATGTTTCTGTACGATGGCCGATGGCGAGCAATGGAGCATGGAGGGTAGGTGCCGGCTGCAGGGGGTCGGGGGCATGTGGGGGTGGAGGTTCGTTGGGCGATGGTGATCGGACCACAATTTGGGGGCTACGGGTTGTTTCGTGCGGTGGTCGATGGCAGACAGTGGGGCGTAGAGGGTAGGTGTCGGCTGCAGGGGATGGAGGGCTGCGTGGGGTGCAGGGCGGTGGTGACGAGATGGGTTGGGGGGTCATGGGCACCAGTGGTGGGTGGCGGAGGAGAGTCGGGATGTGTTGGAGGGCTGCGGTCACCGATGGTGGGTGGCGGAGGGGAGCTGGGATGGGTTAGGGGGCTGCGGGCACCGATGGTGGGTGGCAAAGGGGCGCCACAGAGGGTGAGGGGCCACGGGCATCAGTGGTGGGTGGCGGAGGGGTGCCACAAAGGGGGGCCATGACAGTGTTTGGAGAAATTTATTTTAAATTTTACTAAATAATAAAAATAAATATAATAATAATAATACTAATAATAATAGTAATAATAATCATAATAATTATATTAATAATAATAGTAAAAATATTATTATTATTATTATTAGTAGTAATAATAATAATAATAGTGGTAGTAGTAGTAGTAATAATAATAATAATAAATAAATCGAAGAATCTAGTGAAAATGTTTGCCAAGTATAAAAGTTGGTTCATTGAGATATTCATCTATATATTGTACTTGAAGGTAGTCTTTTTTTACTTGGATTGGTTTAAATGTAAACGGAGCCAACATGTGTATTGATTGAACATGTGCTTCATTTTTTTTATCAAGTCTTTTCTTTTAGAGATTCTTACATTAAGATGCACATATGAAATTTTTTTTCTACTTTCTACCTAGTATTCGGTATATATTTGGTTTGCTGGGTAATTTTCTTGTTTTGTATAATAAAATTTTTGCTAACTTTGTAAAAGCTATTCTAGATAATCTACATCCTTCATTAATATGACACATTACGATATATCTTGCATATTTGTGTCTCTACTTCCTAGGGCTAAGTTATACCTTATTATGTAGGTCTGTAAAGAGAAACAATTATAACATACCCAGCTAGGTTGAAGGATTTGATATAAGAACCTTACAGTTCTTTGGCCAAATGTGAATTTTATAATTGTACTAACTTGAGTTATCCTTTCATCATAAGGATCCTCCACTGCTGCAAGTACCAATTTTTTTTATATCATTTACACTATCACATATTCAATTTATATTGAATTGCATGGGCAAGATTGGTACAAATGATGAAACTAGGTAAATGACACTGACTTACCATAGATACTAAAGCTTCTATTTGAAATTTTGTTGTTGTTAAGATGTATTTATTATGATCCAATTCATGAGCTCTTTATTTATGTAAATGACATCAAATGGCAATTCAAAATTTAGCAACCTCAACATTAGTTCCAGTCTCATTTAAATATCCACATACTATGTAAAATTTTTGCTTTCCATCATGTGTGTGTTATATCAATCTTGTTATCTGAGATGGCCCAAACTTGAAAGGCAAGTGTTATGTTGTATAAATCAATCTTGCTATCTATAGTAGACACATGGTGAGCAATTATAAAAAGCGGTTACATCTTTGTTATTAAGAACAGTCTAGAAATATGAAAGATGAATATAGCAAATTTATATCCAAATAAAGAAAAGAGGTAATAGCTCATAATAAGGAAATAATTTCTTATCCCTTGATTTCTACCTCCAACTTTAATAGATCTCTGATAAGTGGTAAAAACGTACTAATAAAAGTATTAAATTATAAAATAAATTAATCTATTTCTTTAGAAATAGATACTTTTATTAATTCTATATAGGAAAGAAGGTCACCAACGTGAAGATCTTATTTTTTTGATTCAAATAAAATAAATTTCAGACAAAATAGACTTCAAACGAGCCCAAAATTGAATTTCAAAAAAAAAAAAATTGGTTCAGTTCAAATCGGTTCAGAAAATTGGTTCAACAATTTGGCCCGGTTCGATCGAAACAGTAGACCGACCCGCCGATGCAACGCTGATGTCAGAATGACATCAGCATTTTTTGCGATGCACGGTGGACCATCTGAAGGGCAATTCGAGAATTTCACAACATAAAGCGCGCTCTGATTGACTGAAGAATGCGGCGGTCTATGCAACCCCAAGCTCGTGCATGGTCCATGGAGGGCAATTTGAAAATTTTGGTTGATCTAACGGGGGGCATTCACTGAAACTCGATCGGACGATCGAAACGAAGGTGCTGATGGACAGCATCCACAGCTCTCGATCGAGATCCAATGGCTGAGATTCATCCGGACGGTAAACTAAAGATCAGAAGGCCTCTTTCTACGTGATCGAATGGCCCAGATTCGATCCAACGGCTGATATGAAATCCGACTTGATTTGGGTTATTTTAAGGGGTTTTTGAGTGGTTTTTGGACCGTTTGATCAACATCTAACGGGCAGAATTATCCAGATCCTAATTTGAATTATTTTGGAAGTCTTAAACCTAATTTTTGATAGATTTTAGAGGGAAATCAAACTCTTTATCTATAAAAAGCAGTTGTTGCCATGAAAAAAAATCGGAGAGAGAGAGAGAGAGACAGGAAGAGAGAGACAGATAGAAAGAGAGAGAGAAGTCAGAAAAAGAAAAAAAAAAGAAAAGAAAATGAGAGGAGAGAGGTAGAAAGAGAAGAGTGATTTGTGAGAAATAAAAAAGGATTTTTGATTTTTTTTCGACAATCAAGACATCGATCAAGGAGCATCTTCTTCTTCGCCAAATTCTCCACACCAAGAGCAATGGACAATCAATTTCAGCAATCAAACAGTCTAATTTCTCGATGCTTTTTATTTTATTCGCTGTTTTGGAATTTGTTATCATGAACTAAATTTTATTTTACTAAGGCTAGGTGTAGCCACTCTTTTGATGCAATATTCAATGTGATTATTTTTAAATTTTATTCATGAGGAGTATATAAATCTGATCTTAATGCTTTTAGATTACTGGCCATCTTCTAAATTGATCTGATGAACATAGATGTTATGGAACCAAGTACATCTATGTTAATGCTTCT
>QRFJ01004882.1:0-25999 GCA_006176705.1 Cocos nucifera
ATAATTCTATTCCTAGTCTAGTTATGTATCTCATACATATTAGATCTAAATTAATTATTTTTAATTTTTAATTTTTTTTTTAATTTTAGATCTAATCATATCTCATGTGATATCTAAAATCACTAATTTACTAGATTAAATCAGATCTAAATAAATTTTATAAGAACCTGGCTCTGATACCAGTTGAAGGGAAATCCTGATTTCCCGAGGTCAGGTTCGTTCAGATCTGATTGGATCAAGAGGCATATTTCAAAAATTTTCTCTTAGATCCAAATAAGATCTGACATTTTTCAAATCTAATTTTATAATTTAGTAATCAAAAAAATTAAATTAAATCAAATATAAATTAATTTTACCTTGATTCTGGGTAATCTGATTACCTGTTGATGATCTTGCTGAAGCCCTAAGGTTCTGGATCTAGCCACGTAAGCGCCTAGCCTCTATCGGTATCCACTCAGGCTGGATCTAGAGATCTTCTTCTTTTCTTTCTTTTTTCCAAAAATTAGATCTGGATCTGATTTGGAGGATCTTCAAAACTCCTTCTGAAGACCAGCAGTCGTCTCTGCAGCAGTGCTGCCTTCTTCCTTTCTCGTCAGCCTTTTCTTGCATGAATCGCACTAATCTGAAGGCTCAACTTCCTTAGGCATGGAGAGGAGAGAGAGGATCAGAAAGGTGGCATGGAGGAGGGAGAGGGGCAGCCTTGGGGTGTGGCTAGGAGAGAAGTCTATCAAAAGTGGGCGTAGATCGGTTTTTATATAGACCCTGCTGTGCCATGCAGTGCCACATCACCCCGGCCAATCACATTGCTTCGTTCAATCATATCTAAATCTGATTGATGGGATGACATCACTTAGTAAATCAGATGAGAGACCCATAGATTCATCCTAAGGTGGTGCCTAAAACTGATCAAAGTCTATAGGTGAGGGTCACCTAGTTTGAATCCAAGAAGCAACTTGGAGTCCAATCCGTATGGGACTCCAGGCGTCCCTATCCATGGGCGCACGCCATCCTAGGCATGCACCCCCTCCTTTTCAAAATCCAGTAAGGGGACAATCCCCTATCTGCTCTCCAATAAGTGCATGACATATGGGCAGATGTCCAAGGGTCAAAGGTCAATGTTTGACCAAAGTCAAAGGATAAGAATTAGCAGGTGATAGAAAATGGTAGATGTTGTCTCAAATTTATCTCATAAATTAAGACAACCCTTTTCTAACCTAGACAAGCTCTAGTTAGACCAGGTGATGGTACCTGAATGAGCACAAACTCATTTGGCTCAATCGAGATAACTTTTAATGATAGAAAAAGGAGAATGTTAGGCTCAATCGTGTGCTAGCACGATTTCCTTGAACCTAATTGAATCTAATTCAAATCAATTGAATTGAGCTAGTCCAATTGATGATATCCAAATCCAAACCTTTATTTCTATGATCTAGTTAGGTTCAGTTCTATATGGTAATGGGATATGAAGTGATCTCTATCATTAACATCATCGAAACTCCTTTCGATGGATCAGAACTCTTCTGATTCAGACAACTAGAATGATCGATCATCTAAATCATTCTAATTGCTCCCAAAATCCACCAATGACACCTAGCAGTATATGGTGGCAACCCATCAAAACTAAAAATGAACCTCTTGGTGCAGCTACTTGTGTGACTAAGTTCTTCTATCTTGAGCCCCAATCAGATTAGGATTAAGGTGAACTCATCAAATCCTAATTTCTATCATATGATTTAATCATTTGATTCAATTCTGATGTGAAAACCTTAATAGAAACTCTTTCTATTATTTCACTCTCTACCATGGCCATGGGCTTATGGACTTGATTCTCATGATTATCATAGGGCTGCTCTTCATCCACCGAGGTAGATAGATTCCATCTTGGTGCAATCCAATTTCTATAATGAACATACTATAGCCAACATACACCTCAGGATTCCAAATGGCTAGGAGACCGAGTCATGGTGTAGTCAAACTATAACACCCTCAAGGTGAACTGCCGATGCACCTCAGGTCAAAGAACCAGACACACCACTATAGCTTCGAGTCGTCATCGACAAGAAGGTAGTCTTCCTTATGACTACTCGAGATGGTCACGCTCAGTGCCCTCGTTCTCTAACGAATACCTGTACTCTCACTTTGATATTTCTACACCATAGACTCAAGACTCATCTACTATAAAAAAGTGATTGTACACTAACCTTCTGGACCAATCACCATTCTCATGATGATCCTATGGTCAGGAGCATTTTATGAGTTAATAATGAAAATTCTTGTCTTAAATTTTCAACTCTTGAAAATAAGAATTATCATTACCATTAACTCAAGGGATGTATCACAGACACTAAATACACATATGTGATAGAAAATAATCTATTTTATTATTTATAGTCAAAATTATAATTTTGCCCCTAGAAGTGTATTACAAGTGTCTGCTAATTTTGGCTTCTAGGACACACATATCTAACATGACTATGATGAGATATTCTTTTCTAAGATAATACTCAAATTCATTCAGATAATGCTTGCGATTGCTGTCCATCTGGACTATGAAATCTAGTAGATGGATATGAAGATAGCTTTTCTAAATGAAGAGCTGACCGAAGAGGTGTATATGATACAACCTGAGGGGTTCACATCTACAGATGAGTCCAAGGTGTGCAAGCTTCAGAGATTCATTTATGGATTGAAGCAGCCATCTCGAAGTTGGAACATGCATTTTGATAAGATGATCAAAATATATGGCTTCGTTAAGAATGAAGAAGAGCCCTGTATTTATAAATGGACAAATGGTCCAGTAGTGGTATTCCTTATCTTGTACATGGATAATATTTTTTTAATCAAAAATGATATCCCCACACTATAGGAAATAAAAGTTTGGTTGTCATCGTAGTTCTCCATGAAGGACTTGGGCGAAGCATCCTACATCCTAGGGATGAAGATCTATAGAGATAGATCTAAGTTGGGTTATCCTAGTCCACGTACATAGATACTATGTTGAAGAGGTTTAGCATGAAGAATTCCAAAAAGAGTTATCTCCCGATAGGCCATAAAATTTCTCTATCTAAGAAGGATTGTCCGACAACTCCTAAAGAGAGAGAGCATATGAGTAGAGTCCCATATGCTTCAATGGTGGGATCTATCATGTATGCCATGATATGTACGAGATAAGATATGGCATACTCACTAGGAGTAGTGAGTAAATACCAATCTGATCCTAGAGAAAACCACTGAAAAGTAGTTAAAGCTATACTTAAGTATTTGAAAAATGCTTAGGATCAATGGTTGATTTGTGGCGAGTTAGATCTAAAACTTATGGGGTTCACTACTCCAGCTTTTAGTCTGACCATGATGATAGCAGAAGCGTGTCAGGTTACATCTTTACTCTAAATAGTGAAGTCATCTACTGGATGAGTTCTAAGCAGCATAGACTCTGTTTGTGAAGCAGAGTACATCGCAGCATCAGATGCCATGAAGAAAGCTGTATGGCTAAGAAAATTCATCACCGAGCTCGAAGTAGCACCCTCCCTTGATGGCTCGATCCTACTCTACTATGACAGCACTGGTGCCATAGCTCAGGTGAAGGAACCGAAGGCACACCAATAGACGAAGCACATTCTGCACCGCTTTCACTTGGTCTGGAAGATCATAGATTGAGGTGACGTCGACCTTCAGAAGATTTATGGAAAAGTGAACCTAGCTGACCCCTTCACTAAAGCTCTAGTAATAAAAAAAGTTTGACAACCACAAGTCAAAGATGGATTTTAGATACTGTACCAAATGACTTTAAGATAAGTGAGAGTTGTTAGAAAATGTGTTCCAAAGCCAATCGTCAGCCTGTTGACGATTGAGCTATATTATAATTATAATTAATTTATTAATGAATAAAATATTTTTTTTGATATTTTCATCATAAAGTTTTTATTTTTTAATGAACTCCATTATTGTGATGAAGTTCTTAGAACTATTTAGGATCGATAAAGAGAGGATTTATCGATTAGTCCTTAAAACTATTCACAATCAAATGATAGGCTATTAATTAGGACGACAGCATCTATCGAGCATAGATCGTTGTGTATCATATAGATTGATTATCCTCTTAACCAAGAAGTGTAGAGACACTGGTATGGCATACAGGTGAGATATAAGGGTACATCATCATTGAACATGATGAACTCCAGAGCATTCTATTGTCGAGAATATCTTTGATGGGATATAGGTATAAGTATCCCTTAGACTTGAGATCACTTTAGTGGCTTGCAAGCAACTCACTATGCTTTGGTACCGGACTAATTGAATTTCTAATTCAGTAATGGAAGGCTTCTGAGCATAGTCAAGTATTTGCAAAGTCGGTATGTGACCCAGATGAGATTGACCACTCTAAGAGTTGGAGAAAAATGTATCACTGTATTTCAATATAGCAAAACCTTGACTAGGATAATCATGAGATAGATTTGGTATTTTGAAATACAATATAGACAGTCTGATCAGAGTTGATAGTTAAACTCTGAGGTGTCCTATGAATATTTTGGTCAAGAAGATGAACTATATGAAAACTATATCCACATGGGTTCTAAAGATGTTGTTCTATACATTCGACCTATCTGGCCGTCGGATATCATTACTAGATGGTTACTTTGATTGGTATAAAAATTTATTTCTATGCTACTAACTTAGCTTCGAACCTATGGGGTCACACACATTAGAGCTCACAATCTGATTAGATGGTTGATCAATGATTAAGAATCATTCTAGGGTTATACGACCAATACGATTTATCTTTGACCTAGTGCAAGTGTTGTAGGAGGATCGATTAGTAATTGAATTGCTAATTGACTTAATTTAATTAAGTCAGAGGACTAAGATTAAATTTAATTAAATATAATTTAATTAGATTTGATTTGGGATTGACTGGATCAAGTCTAATTAGTTGATTGGATCAAGTCCAATTGGTTTATTGGATAAGCCAAGTGCAAGGAAGAACTAGTTCTAGTTCAACTAGGACTTGGGTCAACCCCATTTTCTAATTTGATTAAAAAATTAAATTAAATTTAATTTAATTTAATATAATTAAATTAAATTCTTAATTAGATTAGGATCTAATTTAATTGGATTGATTTGCTTCTAGTTTAATTTGATTTGAGAAACCACATAGACCAAGTCAAATGAGGAGTCCTAGTGTGACTAGGAACTTCTATCTTTGTGCCACCTATATCCCACGCACCCCACATCCCTCTCTCTCCCTATTTTGGCATGAATTTTCTCTCCCTGAAGTTCACACATGCCCAACCTCTCTCTCTCTTTCCTACATGGTGTTTTGTTATGGGCCAAGACATTTAAGGTAGTTAGTTTCGAAGTTTCCTATTCTATTGGATAGAATTTTAGGAAACTTGGACTCTTCCCTATTGCCACCCCCCATCCTGATTTTCCTTTGAATTTTCATGATAAAAAGAGGACTTTTGTGTGCCTCTCTTTAGTGATCTACAGTAAAAAGAAAGGAGGGGGCACCCAAGTGTTGGGCACCCAATCTAGGTGTCTAGGTGAGAGAAGAAAGAAGAAGAAGAGGGTCTTCTTCTAGGGTTTCTTCTATTCATCCCTTTTCCTCTATCTTTGAGATTTTTTTTTTGAGAGTGTCTTAGATCTAAAGTCTCTTCTCTTTCTTCTGATCTTTGGAGAGTCCAAATCTTGAAGAAGCGAGCACCGAATCGACTGTCAAAGAAGGATAAGCATAGTACTAACATACTATGCTGATTTTCGAAGATCGAACTTCTAATCGAGATTTATGGATTCGTGTGGACATCTCTTAGAGACCGGATGCATGTGCAACTCAGAGCTTCATCCTCAAGCCTAGATCGGCAAGTTAGAACATCTAACTTGCATAGGTAATATGGATCTGATCCTTTGTTATATACCTGCAATAGATCTAGTGTAAATCTATGTTGATGCGATCAATATATTTTCTTCTTTCTTATATTTTTAATTTCTAATTTAATCTCATACTATAATCATGTAATAGGATTTTAGATCTAGGATCTTCTTTGATTTTATAAATAAATTTTGATTTATTCTAGTCTTCTACTGCCTGATCTTGAAA
The DNA here is from genome assembly GCA_006176705.1 of Cocos nucifera. Taxonomy (NCBI): domain Eukaryota; kingdom Viridiplantae; phylum Streptophyta; class Magnoliopsida; order Arecales; family Arecaceae; genus Cocos; species Cocos nucifera. The sequence goes on from QRFJ01004882.1 coordinate 6,095, forward strand.
AAGTTTCAAGATCTAGCCCTCAAACCCTAGATCTGGTTTCTTCATATTTTTCATGCTACAGAGGGCTCGCACCCTTCTTTCCCACGACCTAGATGGATAAGGATAGCTTGGTTGTCATTCAAATTCAAATAGAGTTTGAATTTGAATGAACAACCTCCTTATCTTATCTCTCCCTCATGCCATCTTTATTTTGCACTAAATAAATCATGGATTTTATTTGGGACGTGCACACACCTGAAAGGAAGCCTTTTTCTATTTGTGATCCATCCTATCTATATAAGAAAAATATTTAAAAAATCAAAGAGAAGAAAAATAGAGAGAAAAGAAGGCGCAAGGAGTTTGGTGAAAGTGCTGCCCTAGATTTTAGATCTAGGGTTAGGAGTGCAGTTTCATGAGATCTGAGCATCAGATCTTCACAAAATTTTTTGGAGACCATCCTCAACCTCTCTTCTACCTCTGTTGCTAATCCAAAGTATCCAAATAATTAGTGAAGGAAGATCAAAAGAGTTCGATCAGATCCAGCTATCAAGACCATTCTACATCGACCTAGCACTCTGAGGAGCTAATCAGGATTAAGGCCTCATGTGAACCATCCATGGAGGCCAAACATGTGTGTGGCTGCATCATGATGATCAAATCTTTCTGGTGGTAATCAAATTATGATGATTGACTATCCACACAAAGATAACATATTTTGAACATGTAGATCAGTAAAATAGTTTTACTACTGCTGTTGATTATTTTATTTTTAGATTTTCATGCATGTTTGTTACATTAGATCCTGGTAATGTAGAATTTTTAGATTAGATCTATAGCTCTTTATAAATTAATTAGATTAATTTTTAATTTTACTATATTTTATTTTTAAAAAAAATTTGAAAGTAGAGCTAGAAATCCTGCATGCACACTATCAGTAGCAATACCTCGAGATGAGCCTCTTGTATTTTTATTAGTCTATAGTAGAAGAAAAGAAAAATTAACTAATCATCTATACATTATTCAATTACTCCATATATATCTAAATGCTGCAAAACCTAACTTATAGTTAATAGTCAACAAAGAAAGGTGGATCTTTATCATTCCAAGCTAAAGTTTTGTCAAAGTGCTTTAGGCTCTTTCCTTTAAAGCATGAACTCCACGATTCAAACATTTTTAATAATTATTTCATGCTATTTATTTACTAGATGGTAACACTTGCACATTTGTTGCAATTGCTTCTACTTGGGCATTTGAAGTAGATGTTGCTTCCTTTAAACCACCATGATTTTGAACATTTGTAACTGGGGAAATTACTGCAACAAGTTTAAATATATTTAATACTAATATCAAACTCGAGATGAAATTGTCACTTAAGATGAAAAAGATAATAGACATATAAGTTTGGAAACTCTATACCTTCATTTGAATTTGACAAAATATAAGGACAAGGTTTTGCCTTCTCATTATTTTTCATGTAAATATGGATATCTCTCATGCCATGAAACTCATGTAGCATTTGCATTATAGAGTTATCATCACTCAATATCTTCAGATTCCCATAGTAAAGTTTAAAACCAATAGAATAAATGTCTCAAAGCTTCTTACATGTAGCCAAAACATCAAGATAGATAGAATCATCACCAAAATTAGGTTCATAACACACTTTTTCACCATAGTGAGCAAAAAGAATATGGGAATTATCACCTATAAAAAATAACTCATATTAAGTATCATGTATAAACATAAATTAGTTGATATACATGTATATATCAGTGAATTATGCATACTTGTCATATTAGTAACATGTGAAGGAGCCCTAAGCTCCGTCGATGCTCGAGTTAACATCGATCCATGATGACAAGCCCTACTTAGTGCGTTAGGTGCTATGAACTTGCTAGACTTAGCCTTTAAATTATGGCCTTTTGGCAACATATCAAAACCTAAAAAGTAGTAAGATATTATTTAAGCTAACTAAAAGATAAATTGTATCTCAAAATATACAAGTTATAAGCAATCACCAATATATACAACTTGTAGATTATGGCATCTCAAAATATATACTAGACTACAAGAAAGAAAAAAATACACGAATATGTATATTTAGGGAAAAAAATTTGCAATTGACTTATTTTAGTTGAAATTGTATATTGCTTTAATCTTAGAAGTCAAATGGTTGGCTTAAAGAGGTAAAATAGGAGTTTGACCCTGCAAAACAAGAACCCCAAATAATTAGATCTAGTTCAATGCAAATAGCTCAAAGAGAACTTCAAGAAAAATTAGAGTATTCAAAAGATGAACAAAATTGGGATTAATTATCTGAGCTTCCCTAAAGTAGACATCAGTATGGTAGAGTGAAGCGCAAAGGATCTTTACCTAGACCTCAATGACTACTGTTAAATAGTTCAAGTTCTTAAGTATCACTAAATGTCACAAATAGTCAGCATCATTCATTAATTCCATAAAACCACCGCTGTCACTTAAAGAATCAATATCGTAGTTAGTTTCTTCCTCATCTTCATCATCACTATTTGCAGTAGTATTAGTGACACTAGTTGCATCAACACTTACTCCATTAATATCATCTCTATGTAAAATAAGGTCAGCATCAGTAAAGAGACAATCATGTGAAAAACTGTCCACACATCCTAATTCATTTTGCTAATATGCTTCACCTAAATCCATAGAATCTTTTGCTTCCTCAACTTCATGAATTTCTAGTATATCATAAATATTTTGGGGTTGCACCTTCACTATTGTTTGCCAATTAGAATTGTTAACATCTTTGACATAATATACTTATTCTGTTTGACTTGCTAAAACAAAGGGTTCATTTGCATACTGAGTTCTCAAAGTATCCAAAGTAATAAACCCATGCTTGTCTTTCTTACATCTCCTTGTTTGATATCTACCTTATGGTGGAACCTCATACCAATCACATTTGAAAAGAACAACTCTATTCTTATCCATATAATCTAATTCGATGATTTCAACTATTTTGCCATAGTAATCCACATTTTCTATGTGCTCATCACCTTTCACAATTACTCCACTATTATGTGTTTTAAAATAAACTTCATGAGTTTGAGTATAGAACCTGAACCCATTAGCGATGTAACCTTTATAGTAGGTTGCACGAAGATCAGGATCTCTAGCCAATGATAGTAATTGCTTATTCACATGATTATCTCCTTCTATGTACAACTATGTAACCTATAAACACACATAAACAAAGAATTTAAAAAATCAATGGGTATATATATCGAATAGCAATGAAGTGATAAAATTATATAATATTTATATCCTAAATTTTAATTGAATAGAGACTTACTAGATTTTCAAACCATTTTATAAATTACTCCTTATGTCTACTTTCCACATTGTATGAACTTTCTCTTGAGAGCTCTTCAAAGTATTCTTCAACCCATGTATTGACCTCTTCATAATTCTTTAATAAATAAAAATGAGCTTGCTTATGCTCTTCGAAGTCAAGCAACTTATAGTCTCCTACTGATATAAATCTATCACCCACTTTAAAAATAGACAGTTGCTCACAAGTTTTCTTTTCAACTCCATCAAAATTTCTTTCTCTTGATAATATATCAAAATCATTCAAGTATCTTGAGCAAAGATGCATACTTTCTTTTGATAAGTAGGCTTCAGCAATTGAACCTTCTAGATGTGCTTTATTTCGCACATAACGTTTCAACTCTCGTAAGTCTCTACAAAAATATTACCATGTAAATTATATATCTATATTTAAAAAAAAGTAAAGAAATACAGTGCCAATGATATTGGAAGAGAAAAGAGAAAAGAAACTATTCTTTGTATATTCACAACTAACCTTTCAACTGAATACATCCAATGAAATTGGCATGGTCCAACCTGTTTAGCTTTAGTCGCCAAATGAACAGTCAAGTGCACTGTTGGGGTTAAACCTGCTCCTACCGAAGTTCGGCTTGGTATCTGGTCCTAAGATAATCCCAAGATGGCCGACCTTCAATCAGCCAACTGATTTTCTTGACTACATGGATAAACTACAAAGCCCACGAAGCATTGCAAACCCCATCCAGACGAGCTTGAATAGTAAAAGTGATCATTTTCCACTTGACAGTAAAGTGTGAGTAGTAGAACCCAATCGGTCCAACTCTATTCAGTGACAAGTTGTGAAGATAGCCGAATTCCTCCATTATAGGTGGGGCTCCAATCGAACTCCTTTTGGATGAGCTTGGACAGTGAAAGCAGCTGTCAAAGCAAGTGACTAAGCATTCAATCCTTGCGCAGCCTAGTTTGGCTAATCATGAAGCTGACCAAACTCCTTCCTAATCAAATCCCCTTCAAGCCGAGTCTCACCATCGTGGATTAAATTTTATGGTAGGAATCATAGACTGGCAGAGCTTCCCCCTAGAAAAACTCCTATGCCTTACTGAGAGTGGTACATCTCGGCCCTGTTGAATCTAGAATCTCGAGTGTGCAAGTTAGAACAAATGAAAGGACCTCATCTCCAAATTATTCATGCAGACCATCTTGAAGTCCCTAGTTGAGTTCCTTTCAGTCACCCAAAGGGCCATCTCCAGTCGAACTTCCTTTCCGTCGCCAACCAAGCTCCTTCCAGCTGAACTCCTTCCAATCGCCAACCAAGCCCCTTTCAGTCGAACTCCTTTCAGTCTTCAACCAAGCTCCTTCCAGTCATCCAAAGGGCTTCTTCTAGTTGAATTCCTTTCAGTCATTTACCAGGCTCCCTCTAGTCGAATTCCTTACTATCTCCCAAAAGGACCTCATCATCCATGTAGGTTCAGCTCCTGGCTCAATGCAAATCAATCGACATGCAAACAGAGAAGTCTAAACTTCTCCAGAACCATTGTGATATGAAGCTCTTCATCACCAATAGCAGCTCCATCTGAACTTCAATTATTAAATTCCAACAGAATGGCATGTCATGACAACAGACACTATCCTTCATAATAAACTCCGCGTGGCCTTGAATGGCCCACTATCAGGCAGTTATGGTTACCACCATTAGTTTGTTACGAGCTCCACCCATATAAGAGATCCTCTAGATATATTTTCTTTTTAAGCTCAAAATTCTGCTCTAATTTTTTGAGTGCTCTATTTCTATTGGCTAGAAGAGCTGACTTGATTATCAGAGAGTTCTACCGAAGCCACCCCCCAACTTCGATCAGGACTTATCTTGCAGATCACCGACGGCAACCTCGTCTTCTCTAGCTTCAGTCCGATCCAGCATCAACCAGATTCTGCATCAATAGAATTGGTGCTAGAGAAAGAGATCCATTTGATCCCTTATTCTTAAAGGAGTGCTCGGCAAAATTACCTCTCGACCTCCACTTCTTCTTCTTCTCTGACTAGTTATGCAAAAATGCCACCCAAGAAGGCATTAACGAGGCGATCTACTACCTCCACAGCTAGATCTCATCCAGATCTACCTACTTCGACTCTATCTCTGGTACCCCAAGCTCCTCCATCGACAGTAGTGGTGGATGTAGAGCAATTCAACTTGCTGATCCAGCAGGTCAAGGGCCTTACAGAAGTAGTGCAGGCCCTGCAATAGCTCCCAGCATCAGTTCAGCCAGGGAGAATCTTGTCAGAGTATCAAGATCCAGTGCGTGAGTGACCCACTTGGGCCAGTCATCTAGTGACCCCTAGAAAGGAGAAGCAAAGGGCAGAGAGCCCTTGTTCGGATCATGATTCCACTCCTAGAGGATCTCTACCTCCGTTCTGCTAGAAGATCCTCGAGATCCATGATCGAGAGGATCTGGATCAAGGATTCTAGAAAATAAATTGATGGATTGAGGAACTCCACCATGCTCCCCCCGCCAATGATGATGATATCTGCACCGACCGTTCCTTCTCCTAGGGAATCATGCAAGAGCCTATCCCGCCATACTTCAAGATCCCCCAATTCAAAGCTACGATGGGACCACTAATCTGGTCAACCACCTGGAGGTCTTTCGGATCATGATGCTACTCCATGGCACACTAGATGCCATCCTATGCCAAGCTTTTTCATCTACTCTAAAAGAAGCAGTAAGAAATTGATACTCAGCACTCAAGTTGGATACGATCTTCTCCTTCGACCAAATGAGCGATCAGTTTGTGGCTCATTTTGTGAGCAGCCAACATCTAAGATGAGGTTCAAACTCCCTCATCAACATCAAGCAGAAAGAAGAAAAATCCATCCGAGCTTATATCAACCGCTTCAATGCTGCTGCACTGAAGGTCTAAAATCTGGATCAGTCTGTTGCTATGGTCGTACTAAAGGACGGTCTTCAAAAAAATAATCTTCTATCCTTCTTGGAAAGGAAGTACCCCAAGAACTTTGCTGATATGCTAGCATGGGCTGAAGGTTATGCTTGAGCTAAAGAGGCCTTCAAAATGAAGGACGATGAGGTCGTAAGAGAGTGGCAGGCAGGCAAATCCGGCAAGCCTATAGTTGAAGAAAAGTCGAGTGAAGCTCAATGCACTCTAGAACTCCTCCTAAGCATTGACGAGCCCAGACTCCCCCCAAGCTCGTCGATAGTAAAGCCCTAACTGAAGGGCATAGTGAAACTCTCCCCCTAAAAGGTTCCACAAGTATGCCCCCCTCAATGCTCCAAAGACTCAAGTGCTGATAGAGATCAAGAAGTAGTTACCGAGGTCGAAGAGGATGCATACCCACTCTGGCAAGTGCAATCCTAACAAGTACTGCCTCTATCATCATGATCATGATCATGATACTGAAGAATGTGCTCAACTCCAAGACGAGATTGAGGAGCTCATCAAATGAGGTCGGCTTGATCGATTTTTATGACATCAACCTGAGGCGAGAAAAGATCGGTCGAGGGCACTACCATCAAGGAGGGAGGAGCAGTAAGGAGATCGACCCCCACTGGGTATTATTAATACTATCTCTAGGAACTTCAACGGGGAGAGATCAGTGGATTGACAGAATCGGCTAAAAGGTATAGAACTAAAAAACCCATTGCTTTTACTGAAGAAGATGTGCAAGAGATTCAATTCCCTCATAACGACGTGGTTGTAGTTTTTTTAAATATTATAGAATATGATGTATGTCGTATTCTTATCAATAATGGAAGCTCTGCTGACGTCTTATTTTATGATGCTTTGTCCAAAATGTCTATACCCGATAATCGATTAAGGTCAACAAACTCCCTATTAGCAGGCTTCACTAGCGATGCTATGCCAGTTGAGGGGATAATAACATTGACTGTAGTTGCAGGATGGTACCCAAGCCAGTCCAAAGCACAAGTAAATTTTTTGCTGGTGAAGGCTCCATCTGCTTACAATGCAATTCTCGACCGACTTGATCTAAATGCACTCCGGATAGTAGTGTCAACTTATTATCTAAAAATAAAGTTTCCAACCAGTTATGGGATCGGAGAGATCAGAAAAAATCAAGCTCTGGCGAGGCATTGCTACTCAATTGCTTTGCAGGGGAGCAGACAGCTAGATCCTTTTTCAGTAGATGGACTAGATGTCTGTGATGACCTTACTAAAGAATGAGGGGAACCTATGGAGGATCTTATCTCGATTTCTTTAGATGATGTAAGTGAAGAACACACTATGCAGATTGGCTCCAACCTAGGAGAAGAGGTCCAAAAATAGTTTGTCGCCTTCTTATAGAGAAATATAGATGTTTTTGCTTAGATCCCAGTGGACATGTCCGAAATTGATGCTGAAATCATGGAACATCGTCTGGCTGTTGATTCCAAGTATCGGTCAGTGAAAGAAAAAATTTGAGATTATGCTCTAAAGAGGCAGAAGGTGATTGTAGAAGTTGACAAACTCCTCAAGATCGGATTCATCCGAGAAGTCTCTTATCCGAACTAGGTCTCTAATATAGTCCTCATCAAAAAGATGAACGATAAGTAGAGAATATGCATAGACTTCAAAAAGTTGAACAAGGCATGCCCAAAAGATAGCTATCCCCTGCCCAGAATCAATCAACTGGTAGACGTAACTTCTGACCATGAGCTTCTCACTTTCATGGATACCTTCTTCGGCTATAATTAAATTTGGATGAAATTAGAAGATGAGAAGAAAACTACTTTTATTACTGATCGTGGTCTTTATTGTTATAGGATTATGTCCTTTGGACTTAAAAATGTAGGTGCAATCTATTAACGCCTGATCAATAAAATCTTCAAGAAGCAGATTGACCAGAATATGAATTTCTATGTAGACGACATACTTGTCAAGAGCTGATCTTCAACAAATTATATTACCAATCTTGAAGAGACCTTCAGTGTCCTCCAAAAATACAAGATGAAATTGAACCCGATCAAGTATGCCTTTGGGGTGACTTTGGAGAAGTTTCTAGGGTTCATGATGTCAAGAGATGAAATCGAAGCAAATCCGAAGAAGATTCGAGCCATTCAAGAGATGATTATCCTAAAATCAATAAAAGAAGTTCAACATCTAATGGAGAAAGTGGTCGCTTTGAATCGCTTTGTTTCAAAGTCAGTCGAGCAATGTATGCCCTTCTTCCAAGTTCTTAAACAACCAAAAAACTTCTACTGGACCACTGAATGTAAATAAATATTTGAAGAACTCAAGAGTTACCTCGGCTCACCTCCTCTATTGGCCAAGCCCAAGCTTAGACATGGATTATTTCTATACTGGCAGTCTCACCAATGGCCCTTACAGCAGTCTTAGTCAAAGAAGAGACGAAAGTGCAGCGGCTGATCTACTATATAAGCCAAGTCCTAAGAGATGCCAAGATCAGGTACCCTAAGTTAGAAAAACTAACTTATGCTCTATTAATTATAGTCTGAAGGCTCCAATCCTATTTTCAGGAATACACTGTAATGCTTCTCACTAATCAACCAATCAAGATAGTTCTTCATCGGACAAATATCTCTGAAAGAATTACGAAATGGGCGATTAAGCTTATAGAGTTCAACATCAATTTTCAACCTCGACTATCAATCAAAGATCATATATTGGTAGATTTTATGGTAGAATGCACTATTCCATATGAAGCCAAACTTGAACAAAAAGAAGTTAATATTCCATGGTTGTAGCCGAACTCTCCTGAAGAAAGGGCAGACCTTCCCAAAAGTTTTTGAGCCCTGTATGTGGATGGCTCATCCAATGCTTCAAGTGCAATAGTAGGTTTGATTTTGGTTAACCCGAGGGAGTCATCGTCGAATATGCACTATGTTTTGAGTTTTCTACAATAAATAATGAGGCTGAATATAAAGCACTGATCATAGGATTTAAAATAGCCAAGGAACTAGAAGTAGATCGGCTCCAAGCTTATAGTGACTCCCAGTTGGTAGTGGAACAAGTCAACGATAGTTATGAAGCTCGAGAGGAAAGCATGATAAAATATCTTGAAAAAGTGAAGAATCTTACTCCTGCCTTTAGTAGTTTTGATATCAGGCAAATCTCGAGAGCAGAAAATGCTAAGGCCTGCCTTCTCTCCAAGTTAGCCATACTAGCCTCAAACGAATTATCAAGAGAAGTTTTCTTTGAAGTTCTAAAATACCTAAGTTCGGAGGAACCCCTAGCTATAATACTGGTCAACCATGAGCCTAGCTGGATTGATCCACTTATCACTTATCTCAAAGATGACGTTCTTCCTCAGGATCCAAAGGAAGCTTAGAAACTGAGAAATGAGGCTGCCCGGTATGTTCTATATGAGAATAAGTTGTATAAAAGATCATACTCTTTGCCATTACTAAAATGCCTCCGACCTTCTAAAGCCGACTACGCTTTATGGAAAGAGCACGAAGGAATATGTGGAAGTCATTTGGGGGCCAGATCTTTATCTCACAAACTACTTCAACAGGGCTACTATTGGCCAACCATGCATCAAGACTCTATTGAGTACATTAGAAAATATGACCGATGTTAAAGAAATGCAAGTATTCAAAGATAACTAACCTCTGAGCTTAGTCTCCTGAATGCCCCATGGTCATTTGCACAGTGAGGGATGGACATACTTGGGCCCTTTCCTATGGCATCTGTGTAGAATTTGATGTGGTGCTCCCAAGCCTTGGGGGGCCATAAGAGGAGTAAGGGTGTTGGCTCTGGGAGTCTAGGATGGGTTTGAGTCCTAGAGCTGGGATAGGAGTTGTCTTGGAAGAAGGTGGCATGTAGCCCTACACATGCTCGAGGTTCAGGTGTGAGAACCTTAAGAAAATTTGGTAGGTGCTCTAAAAATCTGAGACATAAGGTGGAGCAAAAGACTAAAGCCAAGAAAAGAATCAGCCAAGATAAGAGACTGATACACAAATGGGCTGGCTTCGATATGCAACCGAGCTAGCTCAGGCTAAGATCGAGATGACTCAGGGTGCAGTCGAACTGGCTATCTTAAGTAGACAGAAGATAGGGTTCGAGCTAGACACAATCGAGCCAGCTTGGCTGCTAAGAGAGCTGGCTCGATGGTGGCGAATAAAATTGGATGAAATTTTTTGTTTGGGGTCTTAAGGCCTAATCCAATAGGATCTTAAGGTGCCTAACACATGTATGGGCCGGGTTTAGATCTAGAGGATGAGAGCATGAGAGACATGGCTGTACATAGGCTCGATGAGTGCTTTCATGTATTAGGTTAGCCTAGGAGAGCTTTTCAGCTGAAGTTTGGATTTATTAGGTTTCATGTGGTATAGCAGAAACCCTAGGATATATAAATCCAGGCATTGTATCCTTTTACAAGGAGTGAATCAATACACAAATTTTCTCCCTAACTCTCTTCTCTCTTCTCTCTGATTCCAATGCCAAGCCATAAGTACCGCCATCAATCTTTGCTCTTCTTTATATTTTTGGATTAATACCCAGGTTCGTGCAAGAGATCGAATCTATGACTATGGATCCAAATAGTCATAGGCAAACAATTGGTATCAAATCAGTACCAATTATTCTAACACTTGGTATCAGAGTCTGGTTGAGCATAAAGGAGGAAGAAGATCAAGTTTCAGCAAAAAATAATAGCAAGATTTAGATCTAGGATTTTCTCCGGGCTTCGTGAGAAAGAAAGTGATCTAAGGGTTGTTGTCCACCATTCCTAGTCAAAATAATTTTTAGATCTACCTGCTGGCTATTTTTTATTCGATTTGATCATGAAGAATAATCGGTTGAAGGTAGAATTTGAGAAGTTTGATGGAAAGAAAAGTTTCATGATGTGGAATGTTAGGATGGAGGATCTGCTAATTCAAATGAGGCTAGATTTGGCCTTAAAGGATAGGTCAGAGGAGATGATAGACAAGGAGTGAAAGTCCTTAGAGAAAAGGGCATGTGCCATGATTAGGGCTTATCTGGTAGACGAGGTGCTATATAACGTGTTGAAGGAGAAGACATCCAAGGGTTTATGGTTGAGGTTACATTAGTTGTGCATGGAAAAGAACATATGCAAAAAGTTGGTGCTGAAAAAGTAACTGTCTAGCCTTCGAATGCAAGAGGGTGAGGATGTTGCGGGACATATTCAGCATTTCGAATGGATAAGCATGGACTTGCTCAACATTAAGATGGAGTTCGAAGAGGAGGATAAGAGTTTATTGCTACTATGTTCGCTATTCTAGAGCTTCGATACCTTGGTAATGACATTAGTATATGGTGTAATGACATTAAGATATGGTAAGGAGATACTGGTATACTAGGAGATCGTATCAGTGCTAAGGTCCAACGAGTAGTGGGAATGGATGATGAAGAGAAAAGTCTTCCAGGAGGATCTCATGGTGTCAGAGAGGCCCAAGCATGGGAAGAAGGATCGGCAAAGGGGCAGCAAGGAATCCAAGAAGTGCTTCAAGTGTGGTGAAGCAGGGCACTTTAAGCAAGAATGTCCACTTTGGAAGAAGTGCAAGAGAGGAGAAAAGTTAGATTCTATTAGTTCAGTCACTGAAAGTGAAGAGTTGGATGAGCTCTTGGTGATTTCGGAGGAGCCTGCAGGGTGAAGTGTACAGTATATCCAAGATTGTTTTGGAGAGGTCCGTAGAGTGTGGAGGCTCCGAAAGAGCAGCGACTATGTTCGAGGTGCAACGGTAGGCCTAGCACTGCAGCGTTGGATGGTTGGCCTTGAGGAACTCGGTTACAAGTCAGCTTCTATGGCATCAAGGGGATTCAGTTTCAGGTGGAGCACTGGGTAGAGGTAGCTTCATAAGTGGAGAAAGTTTTGACACAGGTTGAAAGCGGAAGAGTGCAGGAGGATCAATATCCTAGCACCAACGTCAGAGATACACAGTTCTAGGTGGAGCAGCACGTGTGGAGGGACAGGCATAGTTCTGAGGAGACCATGTCAAGGTACGGACATTGGATTGCTATAGATTCTTCATGAAAGTCCAGGACAAATGATGCGGTTGCTAAGTACAAGAGTGTCTATAAATTTTAGGATGGTGCTTAGGAGCAAGTCAAGGTCTTCAGCGGTAGAGATGGTCATCCCAAAAGCCTCAAAGAGAGCTCAGCAGCTAAAAAAAGATGGCAGTGGCAAGGTGTGCACAAGTAACCGTCAGAGCGTGCATCGACAGCGGGATCATATAGGGGAACATTGCCAGGAGTGCCAAGGCTTGGGCACACCAAGATGGAGATTGTAGGATTTGGTGTAGTGCTCCCAAGCCTTGAGGGGCCACAGAAGGAGTCAGGGTGTTGGCTCCAGGAGTCTAGGATGGGTGTGAGTCCTAGGATTGGAACAGGAGTTGTTTTAGGAGAAGGCAGCATGTAGCCCTACACACGCTCGAGGTTTAGGTGTGAGGACCTTGAGTGGATTTGGTAAGTGCTCCGAAAATCTGGGACACAAGATGGATCAAAAGACCAAAGCTAAAAAAAGAATCAGTCAAGATAAGGGACTGATACACAGACGGGCTGGCTCAAATACGCAGTTGAGCTAGCTCGAATGGAGATCGAGCTGACTCAGGGTGCAGTCAAGCCGACTGTCTCAGGTAGATAGAAGACAGGGTTTAGGCTAGACACAATCAATCCAACTGGGCTATTGAGAGAGCTGACTCAAAGGTGGCAAATAAAACTAGATAGGATTTTTTGTTTGGGATCTTAAGGTCTGATCCAATATTGTCTTAAGGTGGCTAACACATGTATAGGTCGGGTTTAGATCCAGGGGATGAGAGCATGGGAGATATGGATGTATATTGGCTCAGTGAGTGCTTTCATGTATTGGGTTAGCCTAGGAGAGTTTTTCAACTAGAGTTTGGCCTTATTAAGGTTCATGTGGTATAGAAGAAATCCTAGGATATAAAAACCCAGGCATTATAATCTTTTACAAGGAGTGAATCAATACACAGCTTTTCTCACTAACTCTCTTCTCTCTAGTTCCAATGTTAAGCCTTAGGTACCACCATCAATCTTTGCTCTTCTTTATATTTCTAGATTAACACCCAGGTTCATGCAAGAGATTGGATCTATAATTATGGTTCCGAGAAGTCGTAGGAATAATAATTTATTATTGTCCACAATATCCCAGATATCACCTAGCTCTGATACCAAATTATAGACCAACCAATTGGAATCACCTTGCTCTGATACCAATTGATGTTCCATGATATCACTTAAACTCCAATCATCCTTGACATCACAAACTCCGATACCATGTTGGGAAGTTCCTGATCTTTAGCATGGATCTGAAGGAATCTATGACATTTTCAATGGGCAGCAAACACCAACCGTCCACCTGAATCTATGATGGGGTGCCTCTCTCCTTGGGCTTGAGGGAGACGCCCCCTTCTCTAGGGCTTCTTCAAGAACCCTGGGATGGCAACTATAGAGAGAAGAGAAGAAGAGAGAATTGAGGGAGAAAAGATCTGTATTGATTCCACACTTAAAACCCAAATACAACCTATGTATTTATACATAGCCATTAGGTCCGACCAAAAACTTTCCTGGCTAACCCAATACATGAAAGCACTCACCGAGCCCATATACACCTATGTCTCCTAGCTCCCATCCCCTGGATCAAGATCCAACCCATACATGAGTTAGCCCTTGATAGGAGCGCGATGTTGTCGCTAAGACACCGTGTTTATCAGTTTAATCCGACTTCTTAAAATCATTGAAAATGTATAGATAGTAGTGAGTCGGGTCGAATCCACAGGGAAGGTAGTATTTTAGATTTGAAATCTTTGATTTTTTTTAGAAAAAAAAGAAAATGATTTGAATTTTAAAATAAAAACTAAAGTCGGAAGATTGAAAGTAAAAATTAAAAGATGCATAAATTTAAATTTGGTACTAAGATCTATTAGTTAGATCTTAGCATCTACTTGTAATAAAATAAAAAGTAATAATTAACGTGCGGAAATAAAAATAAAAAGCAAGAAATTAAAATGCAAAAATAAAAATTTTTATTAATTAAAATTTTAGAATTTAAATACATAAAATTTAAAAAGAAAAGATAATAAAATAAAATAGCCTGATCTCTGATCTTGGATCGGCATTGGCAGAAAGATGGTGTAGAAGCTCGACTCTTCTTCTCGGCATCCGTTGCTTTGAAGCAGCCTTTAACCCATAGCCTGGCTTCGCCCTGTACCAAAGCTTCACCTTGATCGGAGATGTTGATTTCTGATGGCCTAGGGTCCTTTTTATAGAGCTAGGAAGGCTGGATATTTTTTTCTAAAGGCAATATGGGACTAATAGCCTTTGTAATCGTAAAAGTACAAAGAAATTTGGATAAAATTTGAATCAAAATAGCTCTGATATGACTCTAATAAATCTGATAAAATCCAGCCATTCAACATGAATCCAACGATCCAAAAATCATCAAAATCGGATGCAGATCAGCCCAAATCAGGTCGGATTAATTTCTAGCCGTTGGATCATGCTTGATGGAGGAAATCTGGCCGCAAATCATGCGCCTGAGAGTTTGATCACCGTCGGAAGCTTTCTGGACCGTCGGATCGTCACCTGGATCGAGCGCTATCGTCCGATGGTGATCCGCATGATGTTTGTATCTGAATAAAATTTGGAAGCAACCACAGCCGTCCGATCCTGACCGCAAACAGCCACATCCGTCCGATCGCGCAATAACCGTTCCCATGGACCGCGTGGCCAGCCGCACCGCACACCGCAACCAATCAGCACCGCTGTTGTCGGATGAAAAGACTAAATTACCCTTGTGAGCCGCGATAAATTTCTGTAGACCCTTAAGGGGTCTAGGTCCACCACGTGGCAATCTCTGATTCGCCGAAATTTGCTGAGCTGGCGGTCCATGCCTAGATCGTGGATCGGCTGATGGCTTCAACGGTTGAGTCAGCTTTGATGGCTCGGCTTGGCTTGGTGGCTCGGCTTGCGGAGCCGGCTGAGCCGTTTTCTTTTTTATTTAATTTTTATTTATTTTATATTTTTAAAAATTCATATCTTTTCCATTTTAGCTCCGTTTTACTTGAAATTTATTTCATTGTGATCAAAAAAATGAGCTCTTTCTATTGATAATAAAATTTTATTTTTTAATTTTTATTTTATTTTTATTATTTTTTAATTAATTTTTTAATTAATAAAAATATAAATTTTTTAAAAATTATATATAAATTGATTAATAATTTTTAAAAATTAATATAAATTAATTAATAAATTAATACTTTTATTGGTGAATTTATGATGCTTATCACACCCCCCAAACTTAAGCTTTGCTCGTCCTCGAGTAAAGAAAGAATTTAGTTTTAAATACCTTTTAACTTTAGAGTTTCGAATTTTACCTAAGCAATTTTCAAAATGGCCATTGATATTCAGTAGAGCTTAAATGAGATATATCATTGGGGTATTAATACTTATCAATAGAAAAATTAAGTAAAGAATATTAAATTTTTTTAGAACTTTTTCTAAATTATATCCACCTTTATCTTTGATTTGTCTAAACTTTCATATAGGCAGGTGTATTGCTACTTCCATCCTTCATTTATTAATTTTTATTTTCACATTGCCCACTTTTTGATGCGAATATCATTGCTTACTTAGGCAACGGGACCCAGTTACTTGGTGGGAAACCAATGTTTTTTTTTTTTTTTTTAACGTTGTACCACTATTGAGTGTCTTAACTCCTTAAGCTTTCTATTTGATCCATGTAGCGAGTCTTGGGCCAATGACTTCCAAACCAATTGGCTTTAGGGCACTAGGTATAGAATACCCCTCGGGCTTACTAGCTCGAATCAAATAGGCTACGAGTTAAGACTAGCTTTACAACGAGCTTCTTTGCCCTTCCCACCTTTTGACGCGAAACTCAATGCTTGCTTAGGCAAAGAGGCCCGGTTACTCAGTGAGAAGTACTTGGAAACTATTTTATTAAAATAATTTTTTATATGAAGAAACGTATAGTTACCCTACACAAGCCTATAAAAAGTAGACTTTTCTTTGATGCTAGTAGAAATAATTAGAAATGCTCCAAAAAAAAAATTTTATATTCTGGACTTAAATCTTTATTGAATTTTCTTAATACTTGATTCCTCAATATCTCATAGATTCTCTAATCTGTGCATCAATTTTTTTTTTTTAAATGCTTAGTTTAATTCGATTCTTAAGCGTAATCAAGTATCTAAATACTAAATACTAACTTTTTCGAGGACTTAAAATTTTAAAAAAAAATTATTTTTCTCTCCCCCCAACTTAATCGACATTGTCCTCAATGGAGAAGAAAAAATAAAGGATGTAATAAAAAAAAATGGAAGAATACACCTAACTCAGTATATTTTTTTATTTATTTATTATTATTATTATTATTTATTTTTGGTCCAGCACATGCCTTTACAAATTTGAGCTCTCCCTCCAACTTATTCAAATTATCCTAAAAAAAATAAGATAAATTAGATAAAAACTAAATATTGGGTTGCCTCCCAACAAGCGCTAAGTTTACCGTCTTCAGCCAGACACAATGTAGCTCACTATCCTGTGTCGAATATTGGATTGACAAATTCCAATGGTTTTGGATTGCCAATCTCAGAAAGTTGATGTTGATTTTTAATCCCATTATTGATATATTCACTGTTAATTTTTGGGATATATTTTATGATTCCATTCTCAGACCCATGTTTATTAAGAATTACTCCTATTTGTTCTTCTAAAATGCTCATGAATGGAGTTTTAGGAGTTAAGTTTGATTCAATGGGTGCTGGAATGGTGACTAAAGGCGGTTTTAATTCTGGAGGTAAATTAATGTGATCCTGCTTAAACAACTCCATTGATATTTCATTACATGCCTTTTGATTTTTATAAGAAGAACCAGCTTCTAGGGTTGAAGGGAATAGGACATTAGGTTTATAAGTCTCGGGTAAATCATCTATTCTCTTTTCCCTTATTTCTATCTCATTTAAACTGGAACTAGCATCAGTACTAATTCCTGGCTTGGGTTCTTCTATATGGTTAGTCTCAGTACTAACCAATTCTTCTAAATTTTTATTTTGGCTAGCATCAGTACTAGCCTCTCTCACCTGGTCTTGGTATGGGTCCATAAGAATCCTGTAGCTTTTAAGTTCAGGAATTACTTTGGCATTCTCAAATTGGAGATTCTTAGATGAAACATTAGATCCATTGATGTCATGTGAAACGGCTGAATCTTATCAGATTTATCATAGCATTTTTTTGATTCAATTTATCCCAAATTCTTTGTTATTTACGCATACAAATCATATCATCCCATATCTCCTTTAGAAAAAAAAAAGCCAGCCTTCCCTCAGCCTATTAAAAGACCCTACCACCAGAAATCAAACATCTCCGTCAAGGATGAAGCTTTTGTACAGGGCAGCCAGTCATGATACAAGGGCGCTTCGCAACGGTGCCGAGCAAGAGGAGCGAGCTTCAACACATCTTTTCCCCAAGCCGATACCAAGAATCAGAGATCATGACTATTTTTTTTATTATCTTTTTTTTTAAATTTTATGTATTAATTCTTAAACAGTTTTTTAATAATAAAAATTTTATTTTGCATTTTAATTTTACTTTGCTTTTACTTTATTTTTCGCACGTTAATATATTTTTAATTATTATTACCAAGTAGGATCTAAATCTAACAAACATAATCTTATACCAAACTTAAATGAGATCTTTTAATTTTACTTCACATCTTAGACCAATCATAAAATGCATCAATTCTGGCACCTTGCGTAAGGTTTTTATTTTTGATTTTGATTTCTTAATTTATAAAAATTAATTTCGCAAACACCAAGTTATTTGGCTTCGTGTCGGGAAGGACGGCATATTAAATTATCTCTTTATTTTTCTTATAATAAATTATAAAAAATTTTATTTTCTACTAATTTTTTTTATATTTTAAGAAAAAAAGAACAAAAAAGAATCAAGTTTTTCCTGTGATCATCCTAACCCTATTTCTCTTTTCTTTTTATATTATTATTTATTTATTTTTTAAATTAAATTTAAAAAAATATTATTATAAACCTAATAAAAGTCTCATAAATAAGAAACCTTAACTGTAGAGCATGCTCATATTAGTTTTTTTTATTTTAATTTTTTTGTATTGCTGGAGAATGGTAAGCCTTTTCAGGATACATATTTACATGCATCTAGTTCAAATTCATATAACTTTCGTTTGAATTTTTTTTTTTGCATATTTCATATTAAACCAATAATGTCAATACCCATTAAATAAGATAAGTTGGATCTCATCACCCTCCTAGCCATAAATAACCAACCAACATTCTGCGACTGACCTAAGCCTTTAAATTAAACAATAGATCATCAACCCTAAAACTCTGAGCTCAATAGACAAAAGGAACCTAAGAGGTGAACCGGATTAGGATAAAGTCAATTTAACTTTTTCTAAAGTGTTCAGACGATTGGCCCTACAGGAAGGTTTCTAATTGTTCTGTTCGGCTTACCTGCAAGCACAATGGTGTCTAAGGCAAGCAACGGTGAGGGACTACCACCAACTACAACTACCTGCTAGTTGATTGGCTAATCCTACACTTTGGAGCTTGCAAGGTTACCTTTTGTAGTTGAGCTGTTTAATCTGAACCACCTTATCAGATTGATGACCAACTGATTAACCAACATAGATCTAATTAACCAATTTCTTCTCTTTTTTCTTAGTTCTGATCCCTTAAGACCTCTTCTTAGAATCTTTTTCTTGCTTCCTTCCCTCTAAAAATAAAAAAAAAAATTAAACAACTAAAAAATTAAATAATTAAATTAAATTAAATTAAATTAAAATTAAAAAAATAAAAAATAAGAAAAATAATAATTTCAATAATAATAAAAATATAAATAAAAAAATTAATTAAACAAAAAATTCTAATTTTTTTTTTTGACATACATTAGTGTCACACCAATTCATGTAGGAATTCACCTTTTCTGTATTGTTGACTCCTAATTGTAGTTGATCACATTAAACATTAATATCAACATAACGCTAAAATAAATCTAAAGGTCAACAATTATAATAAGTTGACCTTCTTGATCAAAAAAATAGATCAATTCTAAACCCAGGTCAAAATCTTCTTAATTATCAGCAGAGTTATTCAATCTTGCTGTCCAACCCATCATGTAACTGAATGTCCAATGACTGACATTTTCACACATTTTATCAAAAAACACAGTTCAGCAATCTCAAGATACTCCAAATTGATTAATGACTCATATCAAATTTCATATTAATCGATTAGGAAGTTAACTTTAATTTTCTTGGACAAACCCCACAACAAAATTCTACGACTCTATCCCAAGTATTCCATTCTCTAAGCGAGCAAAATTAATCAAAATTATGCCTATAATAATGGTCAGCCTAGTCAGTTTAACCATCCATCAATTATTAATCAGCCTTCATACCCACCTCCTTCAAGACCAACTAGCTATGATAATATTAACCAACTTCATAATAATTCTAATCAACAGCAATCTATTCACCAGACTAGAAGCTCAAAAGGTAATTAGTGAGTCAACAAGTGAGAGAGAACTAGATCACTACCAACCTACCAATTTCAAACAACCACTTAAGATGACCACCAACCACCTGGACTTAAATTATCA
>QRFJ01004882.1:26024-69328 GCA_006176705.1 Cocos nucifera
CGTTGGATCGCGCTTGATCGAGGAAATCTGGCCGCAAATCGCGCTTCGGGAGTCTTGATCACCGCCGGCAGCATTCTGGACCGTCGGATCATCGCCTGGATCGAGCGCTGCCGTCCGATGGTGATCCGCGTGATGTTTGTATCTGAATAAAATTCGGAAGCAACCACAGCCGTCCGATCCTGACCGCAAACAACCACATCCGTCCGATCGCGCAATAACTGTTCCCATGGACCGCGTGGACCGGCCGCACCGCACACCGCAACCAATCAGCGCCGCTGTTGTCGGACGAAAAGACTAAATTACCCTTGTGAGCCGCGATAAATTTCTGTAGACCCTTAAGGGGTCTAGGTCCACCACGTGGCAATCTCTGATTCGCCGGAATTTGCTGAGCTGGCGGTCCACGCCTGGATCGTGGACCGGCTGATGGCTTCAACGGCTGAGTCGGCTTGATGGCTTCGGCTTGGCTTGGTGGCTCGGCTTGCGGAGCCGGCTGAGCCATTTTCTTTTTTTTATTTAATTTTTATTTATTTTATATTTTTAAAAATTCATATCTTTTTCCATTTTAGCTCCGTTTTACTTGAAATTTATTTCGTTGTGATCAAAAAAATGAGCTCTTTCTATTGATAATAAAATTTTATTTTTTAATTTTTATTATTTTTTATTATTTTTTAATTAATTTTTTAATTAATAAAAATATGAATTTTTCAAAAATTATATATAAATTGATTATTAATTCTTAAAAATTAATATAAATTAATTGATAAATTAATACTTTTATTGGATGAATTTATGATGCTTATCACACCCCCCAACTTAAGCTTTGCTCGTCCTCGAGTAAAGAAAGAATTTAGTTTTAAATACCTTTTAACTTTAGAGTTTCGAATTTTACCTAAGCAATTTTCAAAATGGCCATTGATATTCAGTAGAGCTTAAATGAGATATATCATTGGGGTATTAATACTTATCAATAGAAAAATTAAGTAAAGAACATTAAATTTTTCAGAACTTTTTCTAAATTATTCCACTTTTATCTCTGATTTGTCTAAACTTTCATATAGGCAGGTGTATTGCTACTTCCATCCTTCATTTATTAATTTTTATTTTCACATTGCCCACTTTTTGATGCGAATATCATTGCTTACTTAGGCAACGGGACCCGGTTACTCGGTGGGAAACCAATTTTTTTTTTTTTTTTTTTTTTTTTTTTTTTTAACGTTGTACCACTATTGAGTGTCTTAACTCCTTAAGCTTTCTATTTGATCCATGTAGCGAGTCTTGGGCCAATGACTCCCAAACCAGTTGGCTTTAGGGCACTAGGTATAGAATACCCCTCGGGCTTACTAGCTCGAATCAAATAGGCTACGAGTTAAGACTAGCTTTACAACGAGCTTCTTTGCCCTTCCCACCTTTTGACGCGAAACTCAATGCTTGCTTAGGCAAAGAGGCCCGGTTACTCAGTGAGAAGTACTTGGAAACTATTTTATTAAAATAAATTTTTATATGAAGAAACGTATAGTTACCCTACACAAGCCTATAAAAAGTAGACTTTTCTTTGATGCTAGTAGAAATAATTAGAAATGCTCCAAAAAAAAAATTTTTATGTTCTGGACTTAACTCTTTATTGAATTTTCTTAATACTTGATTCCTCAATATCTCATAGATTCTCTAATCTGTGCATCAATTTTTTTTTTTTAAAATGCTTAGTTTAATTCGATTCTTAAGCATAATCAAGTATCTAAATACTAAATACTAACTTTTTCGAGGACTTAAAATTTTAAAATTTTTATTTTTCTCTCCCCCCAACTTAATCGACATTGTCCTCAATGGAGAAGAAAAAATAAAGGATGTAATAAAAAAAAAATGGAAGAATACACCTAACTCAGTATATTTTATTTATTTATTTATTTATTTATTTATTTATTTTTTTTTGGTCCAGCACATGCCTTTACAAATTTGAGCTCTCCCTCCAACTTATTCAAATTATCCTAAAAAGAAAATAAGATAAATTAGATAAAAACTAAATATTGGGTTGCCTCCCAACAAGCGCTAAGTTTACCGTCTTCAGCCAGACACAATGTAGCTCACTATCCTGTGTCGAATATTGGATTGACAAATTCCAATGGTTTTGGATTGCCAATCTCAGAAAGTTGATGTTGATTTTTAATCCCATTATTGATATATTCACTGTTAATTTTTGGGATATATTTTATGATTCCATTCTCAGACCCATGTTTATTAAGAATTACTCCTATTTGTTCTTCTAAAATGCTCATGAATGGAGTTTTAGGAGTTAAGTTTGATTCAATGGGTGCTGGAATGGTGACTAAAGGCGGTTTTAATTCTGGAGGTAAATTAATGTGATCCTGCTTAAACAACTCCATTGATATTTCATTACATGCCTTTTGATTTTTATAAGAAGAACCAGCTTCTAGGGTTGAAGGGAATAGGACATTAGGTTTATAAGTCTCGGGTAAATCATCTATTCTCTTTTCCCTTATTTCTATCTCATTTAAACTGGAACTAGCATCAGTACTAATTCCTGGCTTGGGTTCTTCTATGTGGTTAGTCTCAGTACTAACCAGTTCCTCTAAATTTTTCATTTTGGCTAGCATCAGTACTAGCCTCTCTCACCTGGTCTTGGTATGGGTCCATAAGAATCCTATAGCTTTTAAGTTCAGGAATTACTTTGGTATTCTCAAATTGGAGATTCTTAGATGAAACATTAGATTGATAATTTAATCCAGGTGGTTGGTGGTCATTAGGTGGGTTATTTGAAATTGGTAGGTTCGGTAGTTGATCTAGTTCTCTCCTCATGTTAGACTCAACTAATTATCCTATTTGAGCTTCTAGTCTGGCGATAGATTGCTGTTGAGTTAGAATTAATTGTTGAAGTTGGTTAAATCTATCATCAGCTAGATTGGTCTGTTGAGGAGGTGGGTATGAAGGCTGATTATAATATGATGGCTGGTTAAACTGACTAGGCTGACCATTATTATAGGCATAATTTTGATAATTTTGCTCAAGTGAAATTTGGGTCTGAGCCTGAGTCTGTTGGGATGTCCAAGAAAAATTAAAGTTACTCCAATCTGAATTATATGAATTTGAAAATGGGATCATTAATCAATTTGGAGTATCCTTGAGTAGCTTGAACTTGTTCTTGGATAAAATATGGAAACTGTGCAGTCATAGGATATTCACTTACATGATGGGTTGGACTAGCACAGATTGAATAACTCTCCTGATAATTAGAAGATTGTTGACCTAGGGTTAGGAGTTGATCTATTTTCTGATCAAGAAGGTCAACTTTATCTAATTTTTGGACTATTAGATTTATATTAGCCATTTGATTATTATGTTTAATGTGAATCAACCATTCAATTAAGTTCAACTAAATCAGAAAAAGCGATTTCCTACCATGCATGTATTAGTGTAACCCTAATGTATGGTTTAAAAATTTTTAGAATTTTTTTTTTTATTTATTATTATTATTATTATTTTATTATATTAAAAATTAATTTTTTTTAATTATTTTTATTTGTTAATTTTAATTTAATTTAATTTAATTTAATTATTAATTTTTAGTTAGTTTAATTTTTATTTTATTTTATTTTTAGAGGAGAAAGGAGAAGAAAGAAAAAAGAGTTCTAAAGAAGAGGTCCTAAGGAGTCCTAGAACTAAGAAGAAAGAGAAGAATTCGGTTTAATTAGATCTAATGTTGGTTAGCAATCAAGTTGGTCAATCAATCCTGACTAAGGGTTATCCTAGATCTAGACAGCTCCTAACTGCCAAGGTCACCTTCAAGCCCTCCAAGTGTAGGATTAGCCAATCAACTAGCCAGGTAAGTGTAAGGTCGGTGGGAGTCCCCCCGTTGCTTGCCTTAGACACCAATTATGCTTGGCCAGGTAAGCGAACGGAACCAATTAGAAACCACCTTCCTTCGGGCCCAATCGTCCCTGAACCACTTTCCTAGACACCAGTCAAATTGACTTATCCTAACCCGGTTCAACTCTTAGGATTCCTTATCCTATTGAGCTCGAGTTCCTAGGGTTGATGTCTAATTGATTTTAAAATTAAAGGCTTAGGTCAATGCAGGATGCTGGTTGGTTGTTTGTGGGCTAAGGAAGGGTGATCAAATCCCCACCTTATCTTGTTTAATTGGGTTGTGCCCTTAATTTGATTTAATATGAATATGCAAAAAAAAAAAATTCAATCAAAGGGTTTCTATGCAATTTAAACTAGATGCATGTAACTAATTGTATTCTGAAAGGCTTACCTTGCCTCCAGCAATCACCAAAAAAAATAAAAATAAAAATAAAAATAAAACTAATATGATGCATGCTCTAAACAGTTAGGGTTTCTAATCTTATCATGAGGCTTTTAATTAGGTTTAAATGGAATATTTTTTTAAATTAATTTAAAAATAAAATAAATAAATAAATAAATAAAAAGAAAAGAGGACTAGGGTTAGGATTGATCTCACCAGGCAAAACTTCTGATTCTTTTTGTTCTTTTTTTTTTCTACAAAATAAATAAAAAAAATTAGTAAGAAAATTAAAAATTTTATTTATAATTTATTTATAGAAAAATCAAAGAAGATCAAAAAATTTAATATCATCTATTGCCTTCCCCGGCAACGGCGCCAAAAACTTGGTGCGTTTGCCGAAATTATTTTTAATAAATCAAAGAAATCAAAATCAAAAATCAAAAACCTTCCCCGGCAACGGATGACCGATGCTGTCGTTAAGACACCGTGTTTATCAGTTTAATCTTAAAATCATTGCGTAGATAGTAGTGAGTCGGGTCGAATCCACAGGGAAGGTAGTGTTTTTAGATTTGAAATCTTTGATTTTATAAAAGAAGATTTTGAAATTGAAGTCGGAAATTGAAAATAAAAATTAAAAGATGCAGGAATTTAAACTTGGTACTAAGATCTACTAGTTAGATCTTAGCATCTACTTGCAAAGCAATAATTTAAAGTGCAGAAATTAAATTACAATAAAAATAAAAAGCAAGAAATTAAAATGCAAAAATAAAATTTTTATTAATTAAAATTTTAGAATTTAAATACATAAAATTTAAAAAGAAAAGATAATAAAATAAAATAGCCTGATCTCTGATCTTGGATCGGCATTGGCAGAAAGATGGTGTAGAAGCTCGGCTCTTCTTCTCGGCACCCGTTGCTTCGAAGCAGCCTTTAACCCATAGCCTGGCTTCGCCCTGTACCAAAGCTTCACCTTGATCGGAGATGTTGATTTTCTGATGGCCTGGGGTCCTTTTTATAGAGCTAGGAGGGCTGGATATTTTTTCTAAAGGCAATATGGGACTAATAGCCTTTGTAATCATCAAAATACAAAGAAATTTGGATAAAATTTGAATCAAAATAGCTCTGATATGACTCTGATAAATCTGATAAAATCCAGCCGTTCAACAGGAATCCAACGGTCCAAAAATCATCAAAATCGGATGCAGATAAGCTCAGATCGGGTCGGATTAAATTCTGGCCGTTGGATCGCGCTTGATCGAGGAAATCTGGCCGCAAATCGCGCTTCGGGAGTCTTGATCACCGCCGGCAGCATTCTGGACCGTCGGATCATCGCCTGGATCGAGCGCTGCCGTCCGATGGTGATCCGCGTGATGTTTGTATCTGAATAAAATTCGGAAGCAACCACAGCCGTCCGATCCTGACCGCAAACAACCACATCCGTCCGATCGCGCAATAACTGTTCCCATGGACCGCGTGGACCGGCCGCACCGCACACCGCAACCAATCAGCGCCGCTGTTGTCGGACGAAAAGACTAAATTACCCTTGTGAGCCGCGATAAATTTCTGTAGACCCTTAAGGGGTCTAGGTCCACCACGTGGCAATCTCTGATTCGCCGGAATTTGCTGAGCTGGCGGTCCACGCCTAGATCGTGGACCGGCTGATGGCTTCAACGGCTGAGTCGGCTTGATGGCTTCGGCTTGGCTTGGTGGCTCGGCTTGCGGAGCCGGCTGAGCCGTTTTCTTTTTTATTTAATTTTTATTTATTTTATATTTTTAAAAATTCATATCTTTTCCATTTTAGCTCCGTTTTACTTGAAATTTATTTTATTGTGATCAAAAAAATGAGCTCTTTCTATTGATAATAAAATTTTATTTTTTAATTTTTATTAATTTTTATTATTTTTTAATTAATTTTTTAATTAATAAAAATATGAATTTTTTAAAAATTATATATAAATTGATTAATAATTTTTATAAATTAATATAAATTAATTAATAAATTAATACTTTTATTGGTAAATTTATGATGCTTATCAGCCCCCCTCAAGACCTCTTGAACCTGGCCTTAAGACCCTTAGGATCAACCCAGACCCTAGTCCAAAATAGATCCTCGCATAGCTCTGCCCGTGCACTGAGTTGGCTCAGTCTCAGCACTAAGCCGGCTAATTTTCATTAGATCGGCTTAGTCCAAAACTGAGCTGGCCCAGTCCTATCCCGTGCCAGTAGTCCCGAACACGTGGCTCTTATTTTGCCTGTGCACTGAGACTTAGCCGGTCCAGTTTTGGACTAAGCCGGCTAACCTGTAGAAAATCTTCTTTCTACAGTCTTGATTTTCCAACTTTGGTTCCTTGCTTCACCTTGTATTCCAGGTCTCCAAAGCACCAACCAAGCCTCTGGAATCTCCAAAGCCAACACCATGACTCCTACCATAGCCTTCCAAGGCTTAGGAGCACCACCAATCCTCACAATCTCTACCTTGGTGCCTCAAGCCTTGGTAAACCACTCGGCAATGCCCTCCTGCATGATTTTGCTATCCTTGTGCACTCGATAGCACCTGTGCAAACATCGCCTCCGCCAATCCTCTTCAGTTGTTGTGCACCTTTGAGGCCTTTAGGATGACTGCCTCCATCGCTGAAGATCTGTGCTTGCTTCTTGGCACCACCCTAGAATTGTAGGATCCCTTCTGCTTAGCAGTTGCATCACTTTCTCTAGACTTTTTTGGAGAACCTACAGCATTTCTACACCAACACATACCATACCACCTGATATAATCTTCTCAGAGCTATGTTTGTCCACCTACACACGCCGCTCCACCTAGAACTGTGCATCACCGGTGCTGACCCTCAGCTCCAAACTCATGCCAAATTTTCTCTCCACTTATGAAGACATCATTATGGAGCTCCACCTATATCCAAAGTCCACCTGATGCTGCAGAAGTCAACTCTATCACCAAGTCCCTCAAGGTCAACCACTCAATGCTGCACTACTGAGCCTACTGCTATACCTCAAACACCGTCGCTGCCCCTTTGAATCCTCCATACTCTACGACCCTCTTTGAAGCCATCTCAGATACCTCCGCAACCCACGGGCACCTCCAAAACCTAAGAGTTCATCCAACTCTTCTGAATCCAATGACTGAACCCTAGAAAATTTCACCCAAGCCTTCTTTTCTACCCCTACACCAGCTATCGCTTCAGTTGCACTCAGAGAATAATCTTTCACCTGAATCACGACTCTCTCTGATGCCCCTATAGAAGAAACCTGATCCATGCTACTCCCGACTGCTAGATGCCCCTTGCGCTCCCTGAGATCCCTTGGCTCTCCCTGAGACCTACTTTCGATCTTCCTGAGATGCTCCTAGCACTCTCTGCTAAGATACACTCCTCGGCTACTGCATCGTCGAGCCTCTCTCAGTCTCGTGCCTCTAGAGAAGCATCACTGTAGCACTCCAATGCTCTCTAGCCTTATCTCTGTGCTACTCTACAACCGTCCAGCCCTAACCTGCTAGACCTCCATGGATCATCCATCTCCATCACTCCCAAGGCTTCACAAATCC
The DNA here is from genome assembly GCA_006176705.1 of Cocos nucifera. Taxonomy (NCBI): domain Eukaryota; kingdom Viridiplantae; phylum Streptophyta; class Magnoliopsida; order Arecales; family Arecaceae; genus Cocos; species Cocos nucifera. Next base: position 33,845 of record QRFJ01004882.1, read on the forward strand.
ATGCTCTGATCAAATTGCTGAATACATCTTTGACTACTTTTCCACCTTCCTGACACCAAAGGACGTCTAGCCACTTCTTCAGCCTTCCTTCGACCACTACCCCTTGGAAAACTTTTCTTCAATAGACCTATACTGCCCATCTTCCTAGAGAATCCTAATGCTCTCTACTGAGATACCTTCCTCGACTGCCGCATCGTCGAGCGTCTCTCAGCCCTGCATCTCTAGGAAAGTGCTACTGCAGCACTCCAACGCTCCCTGCCAATCACATAATCGTCATACACCCCAGTCTTTTCACCAAGACCGATCAGCAAATCATGCACCCAATCCTTCCATCCTAAGAAAATTCCTTCCTGTTAATCCCCTCAGCCTCCACCTTCAATCCGCTACTCCCGATTGACCAAACCAAAGCAATAATAAAGATGGAGCTAAGACATACCGTGGAATCTTTGTGCAGATTTCTGATATCATCTTGTACGACTTCTCCTTCGCTTTCATGCACCATCAAGATATGATACCATATTGCTATCCACAACGTTCCAGGCATCACCTAGCTCTGATACCAAATTGTAGACCCACCAACTGGCATCACCTTGCTTTGATACCAATTGATGTTCCATGATATTGCTCGAACACCAATCATCCTTGACATCACAAGCCCCGATACCATGTTGCGGAAGTTTCTGATCTTTAGCATAGACCTGAAGGAACCTGTGACGAACTATGGGCAGCAAACCACCGACCCTCCACCTGGATCTATGATGGGCCGCCTCCCTCCTTGGGTTTGAGGGAGATGCCCCCTTCTTTAGGGCTTCTTCAAGAACCCTGAGGCGGCAACTCTAGAGAGAAGAGAAGAAGAGAGAATTAAGGAAGAAAAGATCTGTATTAATTTCATACTTAAAACCCTAATACAACCTATGTATTTATACATAGCCATTAGGTCTGACCAAAAACTCTCCTGGCTAACCCAATACATGAAAGCACTCACCGAGCCTATGTACACCCATGTCTCCCATGCTCTCATCCCTTGGATCTATATCTGACCCATACATGAGTTAGCCCCCCTTAAGACCTCTTGAACCAGGCCTTAAGACCTCTAGGATCAACCCAGATCCTAGTTCAAAATAGACTCTCGCATAACTCTGTCCGTGCACTAAGCCGACTCAGTCTCAGCACTGAGTCGGCTAAGTTTCACTGGGTCGGCTCAGTCCAAAATTGAGTCGACCCAGTCCTAGCACAGACTGAGCCAGCCCAGTCCTATCCCATGCCAGCAGTTCTAAATGCATAGCTCTCTATTTTGTCTGTGCATTGAGACTTAGCTGATTTAGTTTTGGACTGAGTCAGCTAACCTATAGAAAATCTTTTTTCTACAGTCTTGATTCTTCGACTTTAGTTTCTTGCTTCATCTTGTGTCCTAGATCTCTAAAGCACCAACCAAGCCCCTGAAATCTCCAGAGCCAACACTATGACTCCTCTCATGGCCTCCCAAGATTTGGAAGCACCACCAATCCTCACATAATCGGTATCAGATCAATACTGATTGTTCCAACAATCTGGATAGTGAAAGTTTCTCTTAGTGATAATTGATTATTTTATCAAATGGATCAAAGCCAAATCTCTGACCAAAATCACTGAAGCTAAAGTACAGGACTTCATTTAGAAGTCAATAATCTATAGGTTTGGCCTACCTCGGACTCTTATAACTGATAATGGGTGCCAATTTGCAGGGATAAGATTTGCCAAGTTCTATGAAGACTTGAACTTCTTTCATGATTTTACATTAGTGGATCATATACAGGCAAACGGAGAGGCCGAGCTGACCAACAGGACTTTGTTGCAAGGCATAAAGGCATGGCTTGAAAGAGCGAGGGAAACTTGGGTAGACAAACTCTAACGTATATTCTAGGCATACCAAACTATTCAAAGATTGCCAACTGAGGAGACTCCATTTGCCTTAGCCTTTGGAACTAAGGCAGTCATCCCAATTAAGCTTAAACTTCCATCAGTACGAGTCCTGGCATTCAATGAACAAAGAAACTCAAAGGACCTTAGAGCGAATCTTTGACTTGTTAGAAAAAAATTAAGAACAAGCCTAAGTTTGGATGGCAGCCTACAAGCAAAAAGTAGCCCGCTACTACAATCCTAGAGTTAGAAGCAAAGTGTTCAAAGTGGAGAACTTAGTGCTTCGGCGGGCAGCTATCTCACAACCTCAAAACCAAGGAAAGCTCATCCTAAATTGGAAAGGCCCTTATGAAATTAAGGAGGTTGTCAGGCATAAAGGCAAGGTTGAGGTCTACATCCGAAAAGTACTCCACAATCCTCTTCATGCAGATCTCGAACCCCTCTAGGGAAGCTTCCTGGGTGAAAGAGATCTTGATGTCCTCCATAGCCTTGAAGGACTTGAAGGCTTCGATAGCCCGCTCCCGTTCAGCACCGACCTCCTCTTCAACCTTCTTCTTCTTCTCTTCTACAAGAGTCAAAGCTGCCTTCAGTCCTGTTGCTGCTCCTTCCTTTTGTAGTGCCTTCCGAAAGTGCTCAACTTCCATAGATTGAACCTCTAAGGCCACCTTCAAACAATTAACCTCAGCCCAAACCTTCTTGATCTTTGCCTGAGCCTCTTGGAGGGCTCTAGAAGCCTTGGCCTGATAGAGACCCACTGCCTTCGAGTGAATAAACAAATAGTATCCCAACTACAGAGCGAAGACCAGGTCAGAACTTCAAAAGTACATTCTTAGTTCAAATAAGCTCGAAAAACTTGGTTACCTCAAGATAGGTGGTGAAGGACTCATCGAACCTCTCCACATTCTCCTTCTAGACCATCATATCAATAATATGCAGGAGGATGCTCCCCTCCATTAGAGATTGGACGACTTTCCAATCATCCAAAGAATCCTGCACCTAGCTAGAGCTCTCGCCGCCAGAGCGCCCGACCTTCCTCCTGACCTTCTTGGCAACAATGTTTTTCTCCTTCTTCTTCCTCTTCTTTGCAACCTCCCCTTGCTCAGGAGGCACAGGGCAGTAGCTTCATCAAGCATGGTTAGGCTTGACGCTGCCATGATGATTTCTATAATGGGCATGGCTTAGATCGACATGGCTAGGATCGGCTCTTCAATGCGAGCCTTCTTCATTGGTTTTCCAATAGATCTGCCCTTCCTCTTGAGGGACTTAATCTCTTTAGACAAGCAATTTCATTCTTTCGGAGTCATCTCTGTGACAAAAATAGTTAAAGTCAAAAGAGAGAACAAGGAATGATTGACTAGTTATGGGGCACTACCTACTGGATCTAGGGGACTGAGACCGAGGTTGAACAAAGTCTGATCATCCAAGAGTCTGAAAATCAGAGAGACTTGATAGTCCTTCAATTTATCAATCGAGTCTTGATCTTCTTTCTCTAGCCTAGGAGCTCGATGGATCGAGTCTCTCATATCCCCCAAGAAGGAAGCCCTAACTCTAAGGAGGGATACAAAATAAAGAAAATTTTTTTCTTCCAGTTATGAATGGAAGAACGAGCGCCCTTAAGCAGTCCCTTCTTGCTAAATTGGGGAGAGACATACCACCAATCTTTGATGTTAGGATGGTATTTGAAAGTAAAAAAGTTGCAGAATAGAGAAATGGTAGGTCGGATATTGGCCATGATGCACAAGAAAAAAAATTCTATGATGAATCTAAATGAGTTTGGCACCATGAAAGCAAGGAAGATGTTTAAGAACCTAAACAAGGCTACTACGAAATGAGGGATTGATAACCTCAGTCCAGCACAAAGGGCCTCGACATGCAAGCAAATGCAGCTCGGAGGAGGGGAGCAAGCTCGATCACTAGGATCAGGAAGTTTGAGCTCTTATTCAGAAGGGATCTCGAATTGGATTCTAATTAAAGAGAGATCTTCATGCCAAAGTTTACAAGGAATGGTGTCAGAAATGAATGAAGGTTGGGATGCTTCTATAGGCTCGATGTCCTTATAGGATGGATCCATCAGTGCTAGTTGGGTTGAACTCCTAGAACAAGTTGACCAAGATTCTTCAGCAGACATATGGATCAATCAAGACTTTGAAAACCTCCCAAAAATTAAGGAAAACAAGATACAAGACTTCTCTGAAGAAACCGAACGGATGGAGATGCAAAAGAAGCAGGAATAATCAAAAGAAGGGTTTCGAGACTAACCTAAATTGATTGGAAAGAGCGAGAAAGCGACATGCATTATGAAAATCGAGCAAGAAGGTGCATAGGGCCAGGGAAGATAGTGGAAGAGGTTGGAACTCACGAGCGTGAGGAAGAAGGAGAAGATCTCGTGTGAAATGAAGTCTCGGAGGAAGAAGATGAGCTTAAATATCCCGAAGAGCCCAAGGTAGTTATGATTGTAGGTCTCCTCCGATCGATTTGAAATTGATGCGTGTTCCACTCATCATGACAAAAGGCTGACAGTTGATAGATTCTTAATTGCACTGTACCTTGGGTAGAGATTCGGTAAGGGTTTCGATAAATTATCCTTTTGGATTGCCTTGTATTGAAGAAGCTTCAGCGCTAGCACAGTAATTGCCAAAATATTCCATCCAGCGAGCATGGAAAATCAGAAAAGAACTTCGACAGTCGTCATTCTTTGTACTTTCTTCCTTCGAACTTCGAACTTGGGAGTAGAGGAACTATTATTGGGGTTAAACCCGCTCCTACCGAAGTTTGGCCTAGTATTTGGTCCCAAGGTAATTCCAAGATGGCCGACCATCAATCAACCAACTGATCTTCTTGACTACATGGATAAACTATAGAGCCCACAAAGCATTGTGAATCCCGCCCAGATGAGCTCGAATAGTAAAAATGATAATTTTCCACTTGACAGTAAAGCGTGAGTAGTAGAATCCAAATAGTCCGACCCTATTTGGTGACAAGTTGTGAAGGCAATTGAATTCCTCCATTATAGGTGGTTGGCTCCAGTCGAACTCCTTTCGGATGAGCTTGAGTAGTGAAAATGGCTTGTTGCCCAGAGATGGCAACCTAAGAGGGGAATGAATTAGGTTTATAATTTTTTTGGCCAAATTTAACTCTACACAAGTATGTGCTTAACTTAATTCAATTCAATAAAATTAACTAGTGTATGCAATGGAATCAAGTGTGAATAAATTTAAGCAAGACTTGATCCAAATTAGTAAGTAATTAGCAATTTAAGGCCTACAAGATGTATAAAGAAATAGAGATGAAAACACAATACAAATGCACAAAGAATTTATAGTGATTTGGTGCAATCCCACACCTACATCCACTCTCCAAGCTCTCCTTAGAAATTTGACTATAATCCTAGATTACAATGTGTTTGTTTTAACCCGAGATCACAAACAAAACTAGTTTGTGGGGCTCACCAATCACAATCCTACATCGATAGTTTTTCCAGGATCACTATCAACCTGATTTGTTTTCTAGACTCACCAACCAAAATCTATATACCGTCCAATTACTAGCTTGGACTAGCCTACATCCCAAATTTCTTTCTTCCTAAAGAAACTTGTAAAGAAATAAAAAAATAAATATAAAAATTTAGCTCAAAACTAATAGCAAAAAGGAACTCTTTTAATGTGCAGAGAAGATGCTGAATATATGCTCTTTGGTAGCTTCCCTTCTTTTTAAATGATGCTGAGAGACTCGCTTAACGTGTTGTGGAAGATGACTCTTGAATGCCCTCTAAATTTGAAGTTAAATCTCTCTTTTTTTTCTTATTTTTGGATATTCAATGTAACTTCCTTTTCTTGAATGATTTTCTTACTTCAATCCTTAATCTCTTAATTCAAAATATTTTTCTCACTATTTTTATACTTGAAAGTGACTTTTGAGTGAGTTTTGCCCATTGGAAAACTTGGACTAGTCGTTGGAGTAGAGAATGGCCCATTGGAGAAGTGCAGAAAACTAGCCATTGCAGCCTGTCCCGACATTAGGCTCGACACCTTTCCTTCAGGTGTCGACACTTTTTCATCTGGTGTCGGCACTTTTCTTTAGGTATCGACACCTCCTGGGATCTTTAGGATTTCTACTCTCTGTCTTTTATTCTGTGCAATAGAGATCAATCCTGGGATCATCCTCTAGCATAGGAGTCATCCTGAAGGTCGTCCTCTCTACGTGCCAGTCCATGCCAGTGCATGCCAAAATTCTAGGGTCGACATCTTTGCTCCTGGGATCAACACCTGACTTCCTGAACTTTAAAATCTTGATATTTTTGCTTCGTTTCAGGATAGGGTTTGGCATCTTTAGCTTTGGGGTCGACACCTCTAAGTTTGAAACCTAAAAATTTATTCTTTGAATCCCTTGACTTGATGATTTTGCGAAGATCTTTTCTTGGATTAATTCTTCAATCTAAATATCCGAAAAGACCTACATCCATTCATAAAATACATGGTTAAATATTCAAATACTTAAAATTTGGCAATCATCAAAATCAATCATGGGGTCAACAATCTTCCACTTTTTAATGATGGCAAAACTTTGAGTATATGCATAAAAATAAAATTCAATGTGTTTCAATAATTCAGCTAGTATAAATCATGAAGTGATAATATACACAATTATAAATGCATACTTTACGAATGCTGATACCAAAACCCTTTTTAACTTAAATTTAAATGGTTCAAGCATTATCATGAAATGTATAGGGCTTAAGCACATTATTATATACTCACATAGCATATACTCAATAAATCCTCTCCTCTTTTTTGACAACATCAAAAAGCTTACGGGAAGGATCAAAGATTTATCATCAAAAATAATACATTTTGAGTCAAAATAAATTATCTCTCCTTTTGAAAACTTGCCTTTTGATTCAAAAAATTATATTTTAATTTCAAAAAATTGGCTTAACAAGGATTTGAAGCAAGAATAACATTTATTTACTCATTTTCTTAAGAAATGTAGTCTTATGGGAAGAAGCAAGGAGTATCGTCAAAATCAATCAAAATTCAGATAAATATATCAAATTCAGAAAATTTCAAGTTTAAGGAAGTATCAAATTAGAATTTCATGGACATTTAATCATGAAAAGTAGGCATATAGGATATTAAATTCATATTGATGTCACTATCCCTCTTTCTGGAGTGTTTAGATTTTGAATTTGTCACGATATTTAAGGGAAAGAACCTTTTTAAGATGATTTAGCATAATCGATACCAAGTAAAGCTTGTCTGAAGCCAAAACTCTATTTGATACTATCAAAGTAGATTTTCAATTTTGAAAGTCTCCCAAATGATAGAACTTGAAAATATTTTTACATCTTTAAATGAATCTTAAGTTTGAAAGATTGTCAAATTCAGCTTATTTGTAGCATAGAAAATATTTTAGCTCCAAATTAACTTCTATTAATTTTTCAAGAAAGTTTAGTAATGTAGTCAAGTAGAACAAAAAGAATAAGTATAAGTGAATCAAAGGATGGAGTTGAATTTTTCTTAGCACAATTTAGTTTGAATTTCTCAGGATAAAATATGATTTGTTACAAAAGAAAATCAAATTTAGAGTATGTTTCCAATTTAGTTAAACTTTAATTGATTGTTAAGAATAATTGATCATTCAAATTATGCAAATTGAGATGGAAGATTTAGAAACGCATGAAAGCTCAATAGTATTATGCAATGAATGTTCATTTTCCAACATAAGTCACTTAGAAATTCCAATCAAATCAAGGATATGAAGTATTTTTCTACCTTTTTTAAAAAAAATTAAGCATATTTAACATGAAATTTAAATAAATTTTCAATCACTATATCATTTTTTCTTTAATGTTTTCTCCTCCTTTGTTTTACAAACATAGCCACTTTCATAACTAAGTGAAATTTTAAAAGCACTAAGCATTGATTAAGTGAGACAAAATATTTGTTAAATCATTTATTCAAGAAGAGATAAAATGAAATGATGGAAGAAGTAATGAAAGTTTTCTTTTAATAATTAGTAATATCATTCGTTGAAGTCTTAAAATTTGATCATTTTGTGATAAATATTTTTATTTCCCAATTGTTCTTCCTCTTTATCAAGCACTTTTTAAATTTTAGATTATCAAAATTAAATATTTATATTTACTTCAGTTATAATTCTTTAGAATTTGCTCCTCCTTACTTTTATAGCAAAAGCCAAATTTAAGAATATAAAATGATAATAAAACATCAAGCAATTCAATATTGATCAAGCCATTTTGACATCAAACATTTTAATATTGATCAAGGCATCACATTTTTCAAAAAAGAAATATTTTTTTCATTTATTCCAAAAGTTGTTTACATGAACTGATTACATATGAGATCAAAATGTAAACTCCTATGTTTACATATGATTACATATGAGGACAAAAAGTAGATTGCTAGGAAGCTCTAAAGCTACATGAGTAATGTCCTAGCATCCTAAGTGAAGGGATCGAGCTCTAAGAACTAGGATCAAGTGGTGGAGAAGAAGATGATCCAACATCTATAGAAGGCAGGCCTAATGTAGGATCTGGTGTGGTGCTCTCAAGCCTTGAAAGGCCATAGGAGGAGCCAAGATGTTGACTCTAGGAGACTAGGATGGGTGTGAGTCCTAGGACTAGGATAGGAATTATCCTAGGTAAAGGTAATGTGTAGCCCTGCACGGAGCTTGAGGTTTAGGTGTGAGGATCTTAAGGAAGCTTGGTAGGTGCTCCGAAAACCTAGGACACAAGATGGAGTAAGAAACCAAAGTCAAGAGAAAAATCAGCCAAGATAAGGAGCTGACACACAGGCGAGCTGACTTAAATATGTAGTCGAGCTGGCTCGGGCTGAGATCGAGCCAACTCAGAGCATAGTCGAGCCGACTGTCTCAGGCAGATAGAAGATAGGGTTCAGGCAAGATGCAACCAAGCTAGCTCAGCTTCTGATAGAGCCGGCTTGATGGTGGCAAGCAGAACTGGATGGGATTTTCTATTTGGGTCTAGGATAGGCTTTTACCCTAGGATCTTAAGGCCTAGACCAATAAGGTCTTAAGGGGACTAACTCATGTATGGGTTGGGTTTAGATCCAGGGGATGAGAACATATGAGAAATATGTACATGGGCTCGGTGAGTGCTTTCATGTATTGGGTTAGCTAAAAAAGTTTTTTCAATTGGGATTTGGATTTATTAGGGTTCATGTGGTATAGCAGAAATCCTAGGATATATAATCTCAGGTATTGTATCTTTACAATAAGAGTGGAATATAATTAAGCTTTTCTTCCTAAAACTCTTTACTCTTCTCTCTCTGATTCCAACTTTAAGCCCTACGTGCCAGCCATCTACTTGGTTCTTCTTCTCTCCAATTATTGATATCAGAGAGGTACCAGGATCCAACAAGTGGTATCAAAGCTAGGTGATGCCATAGTGATTACGCCAACAAGTGGTATCCGAGCCTGGTTGATTATGGAGGAGGAAGAAGATCAGATTTCAGTAGAGATCAGTAGTGAGGTTCAAATCTAAAGGCTTTCTCTAGGCTTCATGAGGAAGAAAGAAATCACAGGACTGTTGTCCACCATCCCTAGTTAAGGTATTTTTTCAGATCCATCTATTTGCTATTTTTTATTCATATGATCATGGAGAATAGCAGGTTGAAGATAGGATTTGAGAAGTTTGATGGAAAGAAAAACTTTATGATGTGGAAGGTTAGGATGGAGGATCTACTGGTTCAAATGAGACTGGATTTAGCCTTGGAAGATAGACCGAAGGAGATGACAGACAAAGAATGGGTATCCTTGGAGAAAAGGGCATGTGCTATGACTAGGACTTGTTTGGTAGTTGAGGTACTATATGATGTGTTGGAGAAGACACCCAAGGGTTTATAGGTGAGGTTACGCCAGTTGTATATGGAAAAGAACATGTGCAACAAATTGATGCTGAAGAAGCAATTGTACAGCTTTCGAATGCAAGAGGGTGAGGATGTTGCAGAGCATATTCAGTGGTTCAATCGGATGAGAATGGATTTGCTCAATATTGTCGAAAATATGCGCTCTTTCTACACAAATCGGCATGGCTACCGGTGATTAGCCAAGCAATAAGGAAGTACTTCTCAGAGATTTCTATGAAAGCATGATCAAATAATTCAAGAAATAGAAAAGAAGAGAAAAAGAGATTTTTGAAAGAAAAGAGCTTTTATTCAGTATATTTCAGCCTCATTACAATCTTGACCTATTTTCAGTATATATACTTTACAAAGGGTCAAGCCCAAGCTCATTAAAAAAAATTTTCAAATCCAAACAATCCAGGTATACAAAATAATAATCCACAAAAACTGAGCCAGCCTAGTTTCAGACTGAGCCGGCTAACTAGTTGTATACCATGCCAAAAGTCCAAAAATGATGCTTTCTATCTAGATTTTTCTCTGAGACTTAGCCGGCCCAGTCCTAGACTGAGCCGATCTAGTTTTCAACTTAGCCGACTCAGTCTCAGGGTGAGCCAGCCCAATTTCTGAACTTTGCTAGAAGAGCTGATTTCTCTTTCGGCTCGCTCCCATCTTTCCATGATCTGTCTTCTCATGTTTTCAAGACTTGTGAGTGCCACTTCTGAGCTTACATTTTCCATCTTGGTGCTTTCAAGTTCTTATGAACTCATCTCTTCTCAAAAGATCCATTCGTGCCACACATCTCTGAAAGCTATCTTTAGGGAGTACCTTCATGAGTGCACCAGACTGATTCTCCTTGGTATGGACCTTCATCAATTCCACTTCATCTTTCTCCACCAGCTCTTTGATCCTATGGTACCTCACGTCTATATGCTTTGTGCGTGCATGATAGACTGGGTTCTGTGCCAACAGTAGAGTACTCTAACTATCACTGAATAGTGTAACCTTGTTCTGCTCCACCCCCAACTCATTAATTAGCCTCCTAAGCCAAAGGACTTCCTTTGCAGCCTTTGATATCCTAATGTACTTGGCCTCTGTGGTAGATAAGGCCATGATTGGCTGAAGGGTTGATCTCCAAGTCACCGGTCCACCATATACACAGAAGAGATATCCAGTAGTAGACCTCCTTGTATCAAGATTACCAGCATAGTTAGCATTAACAAACCCTTCCAAAGGATCTAAACCTTCACACATCTTCACAGATTGTTCTCCAAATCCTCCCAGCTACCCATCAAACACCAAACCTAATTCCTTGTTCCATGTAGATATCTCAATATCAATTTCAATGCTTTTCAGTATTCCTTCTCAGGGTTAGCCATGTATCTACTAACCGTGCTCACTGCATGTGCTATATCTAATCTACAGCACACCATAGTATATATCACACTACCTACAGCATTTGCATAAGAGACTCGTTCCATATACTCTCTCTCCTCTTCTGATTGAAGGCTTTATAACTTGGAGAGAGACATATGGCTCGACAATGGTGTCTCTGCAGGTTTAGCCTTCTGCATCCTAAACCTCTCCAGAACCTTCTGGATATACTTTTCTTATGACAAATGGAGCACTCCTTTGCACCTATCTCTATAAATCTTCATTCCAAGGATTTTCTCAACTGGACCCAAATCCTTCATCTCAAACTCAGATGATAATGCCCTTTTCAATCTTTTCACAGCATCCATCTTCTACTAGCTATGAGCATATCATCTACATACAATAATAGGTATAGGACATCCTCCTCATCTACATTCTTGACGTAGACACAACAGTCATGTTTACATCTGCTGAAACCCAAGCTCATGAGAAAGCTATCAAACCTTCGATACCACTGACGAGGGGATTGTTTCAAGCTATACAAAGACTTTCTGAGTAAACACACCTTTTCTTCCTATCCCATCTCCATAAAACCATCTGGCTACTTCATGTAGATTTTTTTCTCCAAAGTTCTATGAAAAAAGGCCATCTTCATGTCCATCTATTCCAATTCCAAATTATGATGTACCACCAGTGACAGCAAAACTCGAATAGATGTATGACGCACCACCGGAGAGAAAATTTTTATGTAGTCAATCCCTTCCCTTTGTGAGTATTCCTTTGCTACCAGCCTTGCTTTGAATCTAACTCCACCTTGTTCTGAAGGTGCTTTTTTCTTTGTGAACACTCACTTTGAGTCAATAGGTTGAGCATCCTCTAGAAGATCCACCAACTGCTATGTATGATTCTTCTCAAGTGATTCCATCTCTTCCTTATGGCCTGCATCTATGAATCATGATCCTCACTCTCCATGGCCTATGCATAATTCTTTGAATCTCCATTAGCAGTGATGAGTGCATAGGAGATAACCTCATCAATGCCATATCTGACCGGCCTTCTAATAGTATGCTGGGGTTTGTGCAAAGCCACTCCTACTGACACATCTCTGCTTGATGTCTGTGGCTGCTCTTGCACATCTGTCTAAACTGTCGGTCCTCCATGCTGATTTTCAACCTGAGATAATGCTTTTCTGCCCAACTTCATCTCAACAGAAACACTCCTATAAGTGGATGTAACATGCATGCCATCATTCTCTGACTGGCCATCGCCATTCATCTTTATTTTTCCAGTTCCATCTATCCCAGACCTCCTTAAGATGCTCTTCTCATCAAAGATAATGTTCCTATTGATCACTAACTTCTATGTCTAAGAGTCCCATAGTAGGTATCCCTTGACTCCTTATAGATATCCTATCAATATCATCTTTTGAGATTTTGGATCTAATTTGCTCCTCTTGGTTGCCTCCACATATGCATTGGCTGTGCAACCGAAGACTTTCAAGTGGCCAAGCTCCACCTTCTTTCCACTCCAGATCTTCTCTAGAATACCTCCATTCAGCTTATAATGAGGGGACCTGTTCATAAGAAAATAAGAAAAAGTTAGAGCATCACCCCAAAAGAACTTTAGGAGTGATGTCTGCAATCTCAAACTCCATGCCTTCTCGATTAGTGTCTGGTTCATCCTTTCCATGATACCATTCTGCTGGGAAGTTATCTTCACCGTGTAATGACATTTGATGCCATTTTCCTTATAGTACCTCCTAAACTCTAGGCTAGTATACTCTCCTCCATGGTCCGACCTCAGACACTTCATCTGTCTTTCTAACTCCTTCTCTACTTCAACTCTCCAGGCTCTGAACCAGGAAAACACCTCTAATTTTTCTTTGATCAGATAAACCCACACTTTTCTTGAGAAATCATCAATGAAAGTGACAAAATATTTTGCCCCACCTCTAGCTGATATAGGAGCTAGTCCCCATACATCCAAGTGCACTAAATACAGCACTTCCTCGCTGTGCTTGGTACTTCTGGCAAACTTCATCCTATGCTGTTTGCCAAAGATGCATGGCTCACAAAGATCTATGCCCTTCTTCTTCATGGCTGGGATCATACCTCTTCTGCTTAGTTTAGTGAGTCCACGATCACTCATATGATCCATCCGATAGTACCACAGCTGATATAAACTCTGCTCCTTCTATGCTGCTACTAGCACCTCTGCACTATCATTTACCATTGAGCCTTTCAATCTTTAAAGATTATTGCTCAGTCTTCTACCTCTCATCACCACCAAAGCTCTTTTAGAAATTTTCAGACATCCACTCCCAGCCTGGCTACTAAAAGCATAATCCTGCTCCTTCAAGTAGCCTAAAGAAAAATCAATTTTTTTTTCAACTCCGGTACATACCTGACATTTGATAATATACGAATGATCCCGTCATACATCCTCATCCTGATAGAGCCAATTTCAGCTACTTTGCATGGGTGATCATCTCCAAGACTGACACTTCCACCATCGACCTTCTGATAGATAGCAAACCACTTTCGATGAGAAGTATAGTGGTACGAGCTTGCTGAATCCAATATCCACATAGTATCGCATTCTACAGATCTATCTGATACAACTAGCAGGTCTTCTCCACTGCTCACAGAAGCTATATCATCTTTCTTGTTGGCCTTTTCTTTTTTTGATCTCAAAAGAGGACAATCTCTCCTCAGATTTTCAGGCTAATGATATTTATAATATTTCAATGTCATCTTCCTCTAATCACGAGACTTTGACCTGCCCTTGGATTTTCCTCTTGTCTTCTTCTTTGATGTTTCCTGTCTTTCGTTCACAGCCAAGATCTCAGACTTAGGATCTTTTTTGCAGATCTTTTTTCTTTGCTCATTTGATCTGAGCACACCAACAACATCTTCATAGTTTAGGGTTTCCTTTCCATAAACTAAAGTTGTTATGAGATCATCATACGAACCTGGGAGAGAACATAATAGCAGCAATGTCCGATCCTCCTCGTCGATCTTCACATCCAAACTCATTATCTCAGAACACACCTGATTGAACCTTTGGATATGTGCAACAAGATCTCTGCCTTCGAGCATCCTCAGACTATACAGCTATTTCTTCAACCATAGCTTGTTCATCATGTTCTTCCCCATGTATGTGTTCTCCAGTCTCTCTCAAAGCCCCTTTGTCATAGTTTCTATGCAAACCTTGGGCAAAATCTGATCGACCAAGCACATCCAAATTATGCTAAAAGTAATTTTCTCCAACTCTTCCCAATCCTCAGCACTGATCTTTTTCGATCTTTTTTTTATCAAGACCTTATAGATCCTCTACTGAACCAATAAGTTCTTTACTCTTTGCTGCCATAGGATAAAGTTTCCCTTGCTATCAAACTTCTCAAAATCCATCTTGAATCCATTTGATCCCATAACTTCAAACAAGTCAAGAATAGATCCCTAACATCCTTCACAATCACACACACCAGCAAAATTATTCTTCAAAGAAGATCTAACTAGCCCTAGATCCTCTTTCCAAACTTCTATATCACTGTTCTTTCATGTAAATAATCTTCATCTTAATCTAGAGACAACCACGAAGCAACTAGAAGTTTTAGGATAAAATCTAATACAACAGATCCTAGATGTAGTAAACCCTAGGCATCTTTCTTCCTTCCATGCAACACCGCTTTGATATCAATTATCGAGAATATGCGCTCTTCCCACATGGATCGACGTGGTCGCTGGTGATTCGCCAAGCAATAAAAAAGTACTTCTCAGAGATTTCTGTAGAAGCATGATCAAATAATTCAAGGAATAGAGAAGAAGAGAAGAAGAGATTTCTAAAAGAAAAATGCTTTTATTCTGTATATTTCAGTCTCATTACAATCTTAACCTATTTCCAGTATATATACTTTACAAAGGGTCGAGCCCAAGTTCATAGAAAAATTCTTCAAACCTAAATAACCCACGTACATAAAATAATAACCTGTGAAAATTGAGTCGGCCAAGTTTTAGACTGAGCCGGCTAACCTACGACTGGGTCAGCTCAGTCCCAGACTGAGCTGACACAACTGGAACTAAGCTGACCCAGTTGTGTACCATGTCAATAGTCCAAAAATGTTGCTTTCTATTTGATTTTTTTTTTGAGACCTAGCCAATCCAGTCCTGAACTAAGTCAGCCCAATTTTCAACTTAGCCGACTCAGTCTCAAGGTGAGCCGATCTAGTTTCTGAACTTTGCTAGGAGAGCTGATTTCTCTTTCAGCTCGCTCTCATCTTTTTATGATCTATCTTCTCATGTTCCCAAGACTTGAGAGTGCTAATTCTGAGCTCACAAACATTGGGATGGATCTTGAAGAGAAGGATAAAAGTTTATTGCTACTATATTTGCTATCCAAGAGCTTCGATCCATTGGTAATGATATTACTGTATGGTAAGGAGAAGCTGGTGTATGAGAAGATCATATAGTACTAAGATCTAACGAGCAGTGGGAATGGATGACGAAGAGAAAGGTCTTCCAGGTGGGTCTCAATGTTTCAGAGAGGCTCAGGCAAGGAAAGAAGAAGGGTTAGCGAAAGGACAGCAAGGGATCCAAGAGATGCTTCAAGTATGGTGCAGTAAGGCACTTTAAGCGAGAATATCCACTTTGAAAGAAGTGCAAGAGAGGAGAAAACTCAGATTCCATCGTTTCAGTTGCTGCAAGTGAAGAGTCGGATGAGCTCTTGGTGGTCTCGGAGGAGCCCACGGGGTGCGGTGTATCTGAGGTGATTTTGAATAGGTCTACGGAGTGTGAAGGTCCAAAGGGGCAGTGTTGGTGTTCGAGGTGTAGCGACAGGCTCAGTAATGCAGCATTGAGTGGTTGTCCTCGGGGGACTCGATTATAGAGTTGATTTCTACAGCATCAGAGAAACTTTGATTTCAGATGGAGCACCGAATAGAGGTGGCTTCATAGATGTGACACGAGTTCAGAGTGAAGGAGTGCAGGAGGATCAATATCTTAGCACCAATATCGGAGATGCATAGTTTCAAGTGGAGCAACACATGCGGAAGGACAGATAAAGGTCTAAGGAGATCGTGTCAGGGTATGCAGCGGGTAGTAGCATAAAGTTGCTATAAATTCTTCAGAAAAGTCCAGAATAGTTGATGCGGCTGAAGGGAAATCCTGATTTCCCGGTCCAGGTTCGTCCAGATCTGATTAGATCAAGAGATATATTTCAAAAATTTTCTCTTGATCTCAATCAGATCTTGATATGTTTTAGATCTGATTCTTATTATTTTAATAAATAAAATAAAACAAGATAAATTAAATCAAATTCAATTTACCTGATTTGGGTAATCCTATTACCCTGTAGATGATCCTGATTGCAGCGGAAGGTTCTGGATCTTAGCCACGCAAGCGCCTGGCCTCTACCGGTATCCACTCGGGTTGGATCTGGAGATCCTCTTCTTCTCTATCACACCTCCAAAAATTAGATCTGGATCTGATCTGGAGGATCTTCAAAACTCTTTTGAAGATCTGCAGTCGTCCTTTTGCAGCAGCGCAGCCTTCTTGCTTTTGATCGCCTTTCCTTGATCTGAATCGCACCAAACTAAGTCCAAAACACCTTTTGGACGTGGAGAGCAAGAGGAGAAGAGACTATGGCATGGAGAAGGAGGGGAGAGGCAGCCTTGGGGCGTATCTAATAGCATTGGAATTAGGGTTGGGCGCAGGGTCTTATTTATAGACCTCTTGTGATCCAACTCCTCTTCCTCTCAACCAATCACAACCCTTTGTGAAATCAGATCTAAATCTGATTGGTTGGAATAGAGACCCCTGGATTCCTCCTTAGAGGGTGCCTAAGACCAGTCAAACTGGATTCTTAGTAGAACTCTGATTGGAATCCAAAAGGGAGGTGGAGTCCTTGTCCAACAAGGACTCCTAGGCGCCTCCTACTTGGGCTCACGCCACCCTTGGCGTGCGCCCTTCTCCTTGCCAGGTTCTGGCAGGGGGACAGGCCCCCACCAGCTCTCCAATAGGTGCATGACATGTGGTCAAAAGTCAAAGGGTGAATGGTCAACGTTTGACCAGTCAAAGGTAGACTTTTGACCAAAGTCAAAGAACAAGAAATGGCAGGTGACCAAAAATGGCAGGTAATGTCTTACAAATAAGACAACCTATTCTGACTTGGACAACCTCCAGTCAGACCATATGAAGGACCTCTGATTGAGCACAAACTCCTTTGGCTCAGTCAGGACAACTTATTTGTGATAGTAAAAGAAGAACGTTAGGTTCAATCGAGTGCTAGCACGATTTCCTTGAACCTAATTGAATCTCATTCAGATCAATTGAACTAGATCAGTTCAATTGATGATCACCAGATTCAAACCCTTGTTTGTGTGACCCAGTTAGGTTCAGTTCTGTATGGTAATGGGATATGTCATGATCTCTATCATAGACATCATCGAAACTCCTTTCGATGGATCAGAACTCTTCTGATTCGAACAGCTAGAATGATCGATCATCTAAATCATTCTAATTGCTCCCAAAATCCACCAGTGACACCTAGCAGTATATGGTGGCAACCCATCAGAGCTGAATGCGAACCTCTTGGTGCAGCTACCTGTGTGATTCAGTTCTTCTATCTTGAGCCCCGATCAGATTAGGGTTAAGGTGAACTCGTCAAACCCTAGTCTCTGTCATATGATGTAATCATTCGATTCGAGTCCAATGTGAAAATCTAAATAGAAACTCTTTCTATTATTTCACTCTACCATGGCCATGGATTTCTGGACTTGATTCTCATGATCATCATAGGGCTACTCCTCTACCACCGAGGTAGATAGATCCCATCTTGATGCAATCCAGTTCCTACAATGAACATGCTATAGCCAACATACACCTCAGGGTTCCATATGGCTAGGAGACCGAGTAATGGTGTAGTCAAACTATAACACCCTCAAGGTGAACTGCCGATGCATCTCAGGTCAAAGAACCAGACACACTACTGCAGCATCGAGTCAGTCATTGACGAGAAGGTAGACTTCCCTAATGACTACTCGAGGTGGTCACGCTCAGTGCCCTCGTTCTCTAACGAGTATCTGTACTCTCGCTCCGGTGTCTCCACACCGTAGACTCAAGACTCATCTACTAAAGAGAAGCGATCGTACACCAACCTTTCGGATCAATCACCATCCTCGTGATGATCCTATGGTCGGGAGCTGTTTATGAGTTAATAATGATTATTCATGTCTTAAATTTTCAACTCTTGAAAATATGAATTATCATTACCATTAACTCAAAGGATGTATCACAGACACTAAATACACATGTGTGATAGAAAATAACCCATTTCATTAATTATAGTCAAAATTACAATTTTGCCCCTAGAAGTGTATTACAAGTGTCAGCCAATTCTGGCTTCTAGGGCACATATATCTAACAGCGGCTACCCAGTAGAAGGGTGTCTATAATTTCAAGGGTGGTGCATAAAAGTAAGTCAAGGTCTTCAGCGATAGAGGCAGTCATCCCAAAGGCCTCAAAGGGAGCTCAGCAGCTAAAGAAGAATGGCGGTGGCAAGGTGTGTACAAGTAGCTGTCAAGGCATGCATCAATAATGGGATCATGCAAGAAAATATTGCCAAGTGTGCCAAGGCTTGGGTGCACCAAGATGGATATTGTAGGATTTGGTGTGGTACTTCCAAGCCTTAGAAGGCCATAGGAGGAGCCAGGATGTTGGCTCTGAAAGACTAGGATAGGTGTGAATCCTAAGGTTAGGACAAGAGTTATCCTAAGTAAAGATAGCATGTAGCCCTACACGAAGCTCGAGATTTAGGAGTGAGGATCTTGAGGGGGCTTGGTAGGTGCTCTGAAAATCTGGGATACAAGGTGGAGCAAGGGACCAAAGCTAGGAGAATAATCGCCAAGATAAGGGGCTGACACACATGCGAGCTGGATCGAATATGCAGTTAAGCCAGCTCGGGCTGAGATCGAGCCAGCTTGGGGTATAGTCGAGTGATCTATTTCAAGTAGACAGAAGACAGGGTTCGGGCAAGATGCAGACGAGCCAGCTCGACTCCTGATAGAGCCGGCTCGATGCTGGCAAATAGAACTGGATGGGATTTTCTGTTTGGGTCTAGGATAGGCTTTTATCCTAAGGTCTTTAGGTCTGGACCAATAAGATCTTAAGGAGATAACTCATATATGGATCGGGTTTAGATCTAGGGGATGAGAGCATGTGAGATATATGTACATGGGCTCGATGAGTGCTTCCATGTATTGGGTTAGCCAGAAAAATTTTTGGTCTAACCTAGTGGCTATCTATAAATACATAGGTTATATTAGGATTTTCAAGAAGAGCAATCAATACAATCTTTTTCCCTCAATCTCTCTTCTCTCTAGAGTTGCCGCCCCAAGGAGGTGTCTCCCTCAAGTCTAGGGAGGGAGGCGTCCCATCACAGATATAGATTGGTAGATTTGTGGTTTGCTATCCTTAGAGAATGTCAAAGATCTCCTCAAGTCCATGCTAAAGATCAAGAACTTCTGCAACATGGTATCAGAGTTAGGTGATGCCATGATAATGTGCCAACACCTGAGGCATCTATCCTCATAGTAGAGATCTCTTAAATCAGTCGAGCAATCTTCTCTCTGAGCAATGTCATAGCCTCTGAGGTGAGTCACTAAATCTTTGAGCTGACGGCTATCATGATCCTCGAGGAGACCCTCTTAACCAATAAATCCTCATCCAGTCTAGAGTATGGTCTGTCTGAGCTCTCTGGATGGTCCATCAGAGCCTCTATAGTCTCATAAGTCTGCTCTGTTGATGGTGCTGGCTCTACTAGCTCCTCCATCTGAATATTCGATATTGGTATAATATGTGGAGCCTCAACTGGATCCTCTATCTGTATCTAAGCTCTGCGATGAACCTAATGAACACCCTATCTCTCAAAACCCATACGGTGCAGGAAGTGTTCGTTGTATGTATCTATGTGCATCAGGGCTCTAGAGGTCTCTCCATCAAAATCTACCCCATGCTCCTGAAAAATCATAGTCAAGGCCATCTCATAAGGTAGAGAAGTCCTAGATCTTCCTACCGTATCCTCCATAGATCTGATCATAAGTGCTGAGAGGTTCTAGGGGATCTCTCAAATCACATGGTACATGAAAGATATGTCTCTCATAGCTATAAAATCAAATCTACAAGTTTTAAGAAAGAAAATCCTACTGGTAATGTAATGTAGGAGGCACATTTCAGTAGATAACCAGTTGGCACTCACTTCCTCTAAATCATTGATATCCTCTCTTTCCAAAATATATTTAAGCCCTTCTGATCTCTTTTCAAGTTTATCAATTCAGCTCCCTTCAGCTCTCATCCTCAAAATTCTCTCTAATATTTCACTATCAAAAATAATTAAAACTCCTTTCACCTCGGATTCAATGACCCCATCTCCAATCTTCAAATTTGAATAAAATTTTCTGACTAGATTTAGGTAGGTCAAAATATTTAGGGAGCAAAAGAATTTTCATCCTAGATTTCTAAGTTTCCATCCAAAATCAAAACCATTTTTCTCTAGGAAACTGAAATCAACGTTTCTACTCATAGAAACTACATGGGAGATGGATACAGACCATGAACGAGTACCTCGAGAAGATGAGGGGGCTGCTAGAGACGGAGAAGACCTGGCTAGAGGTGGAGAAGGAGCTGTCAGTGAGGGAGAAGGGGCTCTCTACTCTGCATGAAGTTTCATTCACCATTCACAGACTAGAGATGGAGAAGGGGACGTCCTAGGGCTCGAAGTGTTGGAAAATGTGTTCCAAAGCGAATCATCAGTCTGTTGATGGTTGAGCTATATTGTATATGTAATTAATTTATTAATAAATAAAATATATTTTTAGTATTTTTTATCATAAAGTATTCATCTTTTAACGAACTTCATTATTGTGATAAAGTCCTTAGGACTATTTAGCTTCAATAAAGAGAGAATTTATCGATTAGTCCTTAAATCTATTCATGATCAAATGATAGGCTGTTAATTAGGATGACAACGTCTATCAAGCATAGATTGCTGTATGTCATATAGGTTGGTTATCCTCTTAACCAAGAAGTATGGTGACACTGGTATGGCATATAGATGAGATGTATAGGTACATCGTCATTGAACATGACCAACTTCAGAGCATTCTACTATTGAGAATGTCTTTGATGGATTATAGGTATAAATGTCTCTTAGATCTAAGATCACCTCAGTGACTTGCAAGCAACTCACTGTACTTTGGTACTAGACTAACTAAATTTCTAATTCAGTAATGGAAGGCTTCTAGGCACAGTCAAGTACTTATGAAGTTGGTGTGTAATCATGATGGAATTGACCACTCCAAGAGTTGGAGAAGAATGTATCACTGTATTTCAATATAGCAAAACCTTAGCCAGGGTAACCCATTAGATGGATTTGATATTTTGAAATATAATATGGACAATCTTATCAAAGTTGATAGTTGAACTCTAAGATGTCCTATGAGCATTTTGATCAAGAGGATGAATTATATGAAAACTATATCCGCATGGGTTCTAAGAATGTTGTTCTACATATTCGACCTATCCAACCGTCGGATATTATTGCTAGATGGTTACTTCAATTAGTACTGAAATCTATTTCTATACTACCAACTTAGGTTCGAACATATGATGTTACACACATTAGAGCTCATGATCTGATCGGATGGTTAATCAAGGATTAAGAATCATTCTAGGGTTAAACGATCAATATGATTGATGTTTAACCTAGTGCAAGTGTTGCAGGAGGATCAATTAGCAATTAGATTATTAATTAGCTTAATTTGATTAAGCTAGAGGGCTAAGATTAAGTCTAATTAAATATAATTTAATTAAATTTGATTTGGACTTGATTGGATCAAGTTCAATTGGTTTATTGGATAAGCCAAGTGCAAGGAAGAGCTAGTCCTAGTTCAACTAAGACTTGGATCAACTTAATTTTCTAATTTGATTAAAAAATTAAATTAAAATTAAATTTAATTTTATTTAATTTAATTAAGATCCTAATTATAGTAAGACCTATTCTAATTGGGTTGAATTAATTTAGATTTTATTTGGTTCAAATAGCTTATTTGACCAAGTCAAAATAGGAGTCCTAGTATGACTAGGACTCCCTATCCCTGCGCCACCTTAGTCCCAATACCCATCCTTCATGCTCTTTTGATTTTATATGAATTCTCCATGCTCAAGAGAAGCCCACCTCATCCCAAAGTCCTCCTCTTTCTTTCTTATATGCTAAATTAAGTATGGACCAAGTCAAAGTAGGAATTAATTTTGATTTAAAATTCTATAAGATAGAATTTTAGGAAACCAAAACTCTTCCTAAAGTGTACCGATTCCACCCAGATTTTTTTTGGAATTTTTGTAGCTTTTAGAGGGGTTTTTGTATGACAAAATCTGATGGTACATGGTCAAAAAGAAGGAGGGGGCGCCCAAGAGTTGGGCACCCCAAATCATGCCTTAATTGGACCTTCCTTACTAAGGTATTTGACCTAGAGAAGGATTGGTCATATCTCTCTATTTAAAATGAATTTTAGGCTGATTTTTTAATGAATTATAGACCATTAAGAGAGATTTGGTACATGTAAAAATTAGAGAGAAAGAATATTGGGGCATGGAGATTTCATAGACACTAATCTAGATGTCTAGGTGAGAGAAAATAAGAAGAAGAATGGTTCTTCTTCTAGGATTTTTCTTTGATCTCTTCCTCCTTTAGAGATTTTTGAGAGGTGTCTTAGGTTCAAAATTTCTTCTCCTTCCTTCTAAAAATTAAAGAGTCTAAGATTTGAAGAAGATGATTCCAGATCGATCGTCAATGAAGGATCAGCATAGTACCAGCATACTACGCCGATTTTCTGCATCAGGACTTCTGATCGTGATCATTTTCGTTTGGACAACTCCTAAAGGTTGGACATCTGTGCAGCTCACAACTTCACCCCCAAGTCTGGATCAACAAGTTAGAACGTCTAACTTGCATAGGTAATAAAGATCTAATCTCCTGTTACTTATATGATTCTGATCTAGTGTAGATCTGTATTAATATGATCAACACTTCTTCTTTCTTTATATTTTTAATTTATGATTTAATATCATAAAATAATCATGTAATAGGATCTTAGATCTAAAATTTTTTTATTTTTTATAATAAATATTAATTTATTTAAGTCTTCCACTGTCTGATCATGAAAAAGTTTCAAGATCTAGCCCTGAAATTCTAGATCTGATTCCTTCAATTAGTATCAGAGCCTAAGTTTTTATTACATGATTATTTGAGCATGTTTAGATTATTTCTTAAGTTAGATATGATTTGTAATCTAATTATTAAATCTAAAATTAAATTTTTTGATCACACGAACTACTATAAGGTTGTCCTACTGTAAGGTTTACCTCTTACAGTGGAAAGATTGTCCTAGTTCATGTTGATCTGCTATTAATCATAAATTTATTAGATTTGATCTAATTTTATTTATAATTTAATAAATTTAAAATAATTTTAAATCTAAAAATAAAATTTTTTAGATTGCACGGACTGCTATAAGGTTGTCCTACCATAAGATTTATCCCTTATAGTGAAAAGGTTGTCCTAGTACGTGTTGATCTAAAACATTGATCATAAAATTTTAAATTAAATTTAAGAGATTTTATGATCTGATTAAAAATATTTTAATCTAATTTTAATCATCATAAATATGTTAGATTTGATCTAAGATAATTTATGATTGATTATAGTTGAAATTATTTCAATTACATGAACCTGTTTAGATTAGATCTAAAGTAGTTTCATGCTTATTTTACTTGCATATTGATTATGAATCAAACATGCAACTTGGTTAATAGAATCATGTTATAAAAATATTTTATAAATATAAAAATTATTTTTAAAAAGCCAAACCCCAACCCTCAGCACAAAACTTAATTAAGAATTAAAAAGTTGTTTGATTAGGATCTAGGATTATGAATTGAAGATCCTAAGACACAAATCATAATATATTAGGTTAAATGGGTTAGTGATGATTAGGTCCATTAATTAGATTAAACCTAGGATTAGATTAAAGAATGGACTTAATTAGAGAATTGACTAAATCTAATCAATTATTATCTTAGATTAGGTCAAGAATTCTCTAGATCAATTACAACAGTTATAGTTGGTCAAGTCCATGTCTTTAACGAGACCCAAGATGGACTTGATTCTTGGCTACGTGATCCAGTACGAACTGTTAGGTTGATCTAATTGAAACTAATTAAACCAGTTGATGTCTAAGATAAATCAGATCGGTGGTCTTTAATTAGCAGCCCACTTATCTGGCCATTTTTTATGGTGTCTAAGGCAAGCTTTGGCAGACCCTCCCACTGATTAAACTTATCTGACCTCTTGGTGAAATTATGTTTTGATCGGATCACTTGACTACTCAAGCTAACCCATATCAGCTAGATAAATTAGTTTGACTAATTTAGGTGCTCTTTGACCAGCCTATTAATGGTCTCTCTTAAGCTGACTTGGTGAAGTCAGTAAGAGGATCATGACAAGTTGGTTCACCTGACCTTCCCTCATCTTCAAATTAAATCCTCTAAAATTATTAGATCCTTAAAATGAAATAGTTATTATGATAACTATATCATAGCCTTCCATTAAGTGGATGATAATGGATCCTTTAGTTGGATAATCATTGGAGGCCCATAGGCCTGGTGCTTATCTACTAATGGAATTATCATCCATAATATGATTTCTTGATTGCATTTCTCTAAATGATGGTTAGGTTGACCAACCATAGTTGGGCTTAATCATTCATTAGTTAGATGGACTAAGTATGATCATGTTAATGGTTGGACCTAACCGAGATTTTCAATGGAGGCCCTAACCTACTGAAAAGATATCTGGGGCAAAATTAAATTACTAGAAATTGTTTAGAGAAACAATTGGTTATGAACCTATCCTTAGATGTACATGGGTTGACCAACCATAGTTAGGCATGTGTGCAGTCTATGTGGATTCTGGTACCCACTAAGGAATTAAGGTAATTCCTTGAATTAGAGGTAGAGGCTACCAGTTCGAATAAAATAGTAGGAGAACCTTTTGATTAAAGTCTAAATCTTTAGGTTTAATGAATCAATTACTAATTAGACTTTTGGTTCTCCTTTATGCAGTTAAATCCAAACCATAGTTGCTCCATTCACTATTAGACAGTTATTAACTTATGGGATCCAACTTCGATAATAAGTATCGAAAGTTGAATATTGTTCAGCAGCACGAAGTGGTTCGTGCTGGGGCATCTATGTCCAATTTAAACATAAGATCCAAGAATAACCTAGATCAGACAGAGTGCTTTCACTATAAAAAGCAAGAGCATTGGAAGAGGAACTATCCTCGATATCTTGATGACCCCAACAGGCTGAATAAGATAGATGAGCAAGTAGTTGCTGATCAAGGATGTTATATGATAATACCTTGTGATTTCTCTATTTGTGATATTTCTACTTGGGTATTGAATACCAGAAGTCCAGTCCATATTTTTAATATATTGCAAGGACTTCAAATTAGCAGAAGACTTAAAAATAATGAGTGATTCCTAAATGTTGGAGATGGAAGGTCTATTTCAGTTCTAGCTATAGAAATAGTTCAACTTATTTTCAATACTAATATCGTTTCTTTAAATGAATGTCATTATTGTTCTTCCTTTCTAATGAATATAATCTCTATTGACCTTTTGGCCAAAGATGGTTATCATTTATCTATAAAAAAAGATTATTATGATATCATTATGAATGATATTATAATAATATAAGAACAACAAAGAAATGGTATTTATATTTTATCATAACCTATAAGTGTAATGTACACTTCTAGAAAATATCCTAAATTAGATAATGTCTCTGATATCTACCTATGGCACTATAGGCTAGGTCATATAAACAAGAACAGAATAAATGGATTTACTCAAGAGAAAATCCTCCAAGTTAGTGACTGTGAATCACTTCCAACCTGTAAATCTTGTCTTCTTGATAAAATGACTAAGTCACCTTTTAGTGAAAAAGGTAAGAGAGCTATTGAGCTCTTAAGTCTAGTACATACTGATGTATGTGGACCAATGAGCATAGGTGCTAGAGGTGGATATTTCTACTTCATTACTTTTACAGATGATCTATCCAGATATGGATATATTTATCTGATAAAATATAAGTCAGATTCATTTGAAATGTTCAAAAGATCTTGAAGTAAAGTAAGAAAATAAATTGGAAAGAGTATTAAAACTCTTCGATCGGATCGAGGAGGTGAATATCTATCCAGTGAGTTCTTGACATATCTAGGAGAGAATAAAATTCTCTCATAGTGGACTCCTCCAAGAATACCACAGTATAATGGTATATTGGAAAGGAGAAATCGAACCTTGTTAGACATGGTTCGATCCATGATGGGGTTTTCTAGTCTGCCTATTTCATTTTGGGGTTATGCTCTTAAGAGTGTATGTTATATATTAAACAATATACCAAGTAAATCTATCATAAAGACTCCATATGAGATATGGACTGGGCGTAGGCCTACACTTTCTCACCTACAAGTTTGGGGTTGTCCGACCTATGTCAAACATTTACATATAGATAAGCTTGGACCCCGATCTGATAAGTGCGTGTTTATAGGATATCCCAAAGAAAGTAAGGGTTACTATTTCTACCATGCTGAAGAACAAAAGATGTTCATCAGCCTTAAGGCAATCTTTTTAGAAAAGAAGTTTTTTGGTGAAGGAACTGTTGCCTCTAAGGTTGAACTTAATGAAGTTCAATAGGTAGAAAAATCGATACCAATAGCTAAACTTGAGTCGGATTTGATTAGATCAGATTCAAAAATCAATGTACCTGCACCATTAAGGCGATCCAATATAGTACTGCGTCAGCCAGATAGATACTATAATTTCTTGGTCTGAGATGATGATCCCATCGAACTCAATAAGAATGATGAGGATCCGATCACCTATATGAATGCAATGCAGAGATCTAATTCTGAGAAATGGCTTTAGGCCATGAAGTCCAAAATGAAGATCATGAAGGTCAATGATATGTGGACATTGATTGACCCATTCGAAAGGATTAAACCCATTGGGTGTAAGTGGATCTTCAAAAGAAAAAGAAGTGCAGACGGAAAGGTAGAGACCTATAAAGCCCGTCTGATTGCCAAGTGGTATTATCAATATTATGATATTGACTATGACGAGACGTTCTTCCCTGTGGCAATACTCAAATTCATTCAGATAATGCTTGTGATAGCTGCCCATCTGGACTATGAAATCTGACAGATGGATGTGAAGACAACTTTCTTAAATGGAGAGCTGACCGAAGAGGTATATATGATATATGTTGCTCCAAGAATTGATTTTAATGATTACAAAGTATTTGAGGGGATTACTAATGAATTTAGTTTGAAAAAAGACTTTTTATATTTTAGGGACAAAATCATAATTTTATCAAATTTTGATCTAAGAGCCTCAAGAGCAAGTATAAAAAATTTTTGATCCTTTGGAGGCAGTCCCATAATTTTTGAATGCTTATTTTGGAAGAAAATCAAGTTTGAAGCAAAAGGGTTGACCCCTAAGTCATTCCCTACTGAAAAGAGCTATTTGGGATGCTGTCTCTGTGCTAAGGGTCGACCCTATGATCGACCTCTACTATTTCAAAGGCTAAAAATACAGAACAATTATTTTTCTGGATTTTGTCTTAGAGGTCAATCTCGAGGTTGACCTCTGTGCCATGAGTTGACCCCTGCAACGAAATTTTTTTTGCAATGGCTATTTTTTTCTTATTTTGGCAGGTTTTAATGATTTCTTTAATATCTCCAATGGCTACAAATCTTGCCCAGGATTCTCTTATCCATCAATTGAAGATCTAAAAGGCTTTAAATAGAAAAAAATATAAGAGATTGGTGTGATTCAATTATCAGCCCTAAGTAAAAAGTATTCATCAAGAAAAGAAGCTTTCATCTTCAAGTTCACCAACCTCTCAAGAGCTCTTTCAAATCTCCAACAACCTTGAGAGAAATCAGAAAAGCTTCCTCCACTATTGTGAAAAGCATCCTTAAGATTTTATTTGCTCACAAAGGAAGCTAAACTTGTATTTGATTGTCATTAAATCTTTTTCTCTATTTTACTATTTTGATTCAAGTTTTTTAAGGGTTCCAAAACTTGGAAAGGTTGATCCTAACCTTGAATAGGATTGTATTGGATTGGCTTTTATCCAAAAAATAAGTGTTCTAGCTTAGGATAGCTAGAATTGGAGGTTTCCAATGGTGTATTCAGTTTGAATACAGTTAGTAAATTTTAATTCTCAAGTAGAAACTTGGGGAGTGGATGTACGTGTAAGAAAAGCACCGAACCACTATAAATCTTACTTGTTTGTGATGTACTTGCTATCTTTCTTTTCTTAGTTTGTTAAATTCTTGCTCTCTAATCTTTTATATTTTTCTCTAATCTAAATCACTTCACATACATATCTTACATATCATCATTCAATTTTGATATCTTTAAATTAGCTTTAAAATTTAAAAAATCTAATTCAACCCCCTCCCCCCCTCTTGGGTTGCATAGCTGGGCAATAAGTTGTATCAAAGCCCAGTGCTCTAGCCCTACTTTGATTTAATCATCAAAGAGCCAAAGATCTATGGCAACCCAAGTTAGTATTTCTCTAGCCAATGAGCAATCCGCAAACCAATCTCCACTTTTTAATGGGTCAAACTATACTTATTAGAAAGCTCGAATGAGAATTTTCATACAAATACTTGACTATGATATGTGGAGTATTATAGTTAATGGACCACACATACCCACTAAGATAATTGATGGTGAGGAATCAATCAAACTCAAAAAAAAATGGGATGAGATTGATAAGAAAATGACTCAACTCAATGCAAGGGCCATGAATGTTTTATATTATACTCTAGATGCTAATGAATTTAATCATATTTCAACGTGCATGTCGGCTAAGAAAATATAGAATAGGTTAGAAGTAACTCATGAAGGCACTAATCAAGTTAACGAGTCAAGAATTAACATGCTTATGCACAAAGATGAACTTTTCAAAATGGAGCATGATGAGTCAATAACTATAATATTTACTAGATTTATGGATATTATAAATGGTCTTAAAAATCTTGGCAAGTCTTATTCTAACAGTGATCTTATGAGGAAGATTCTTAGGTCTTTACCAAGGACATGAGAGGCCAAAGTGACTGCTATCCAAGAAGCCAAAGATCTAAATATTTTATCCTTGGAGGAGCTTCTAGGATCACTAATGACGCACGAGCTAAGCATGAAACAACATCAAGAAGAAGATATCAAGAAAAAGAAGATAATAGCCCTTAAATCCACCACTTAACAAGATGAAGAATCTGATGAAATAAAAGATGAAGAACAAGATGAAGAAATAGCCCTCATCATAAGAAAATTCAAGAGATTTTTGAAGAGAAAACAAAGGATGAGGAAGAGACTACCTAACCAAGGGGAGCATAGCAAAGAAATGAATAGGGAGCAGCCCCTTATTTGCCATGAATGTAAGAAGTCGGGGCACTTTAGGTCTGAATGTCCTCAACTTAAAAAAGTTTTCAAGAGATACAAGAAAAAGACTATGGTGGCAACATGGAGTGATAGTGATGACTCAAGCTCCGAAGAGGAAGAAGCTCATAAACAAGCCAACCCGTGCCTTATGGCACATAAGAATGAGGCGTGTCTTGCATCTAAAGAATAAAATCAAAGATGGTATCTTGACAGCGGATGCTCAAGACACATGACTGGTGATGAGTCCCAATTCATCATGCTTGATGCTAAAAATGGAGGGATGGTCACATTTGGAGATAATGGTAAAGAAAAGATTATTGGTATAGGTAATGTCAATATCACTCCCTCTAAGTATATTGAAAATATTTTATTAGTAGATGGTTTAAAATACAATCTCTTAAGTATTAGTCAACTTTGTGACAAGGGTTACAAAGTTGTTTTTAAATCTTCATTGTGCATTATAACTAGTCCCAATAATGATGGCATTAAATTTGTTGGTCATAGACATGGTAATGTTTATATGGTAGATTTGAATGATCTTTCTATGATAAACATGCAATGTCTAGTAGCTATGAATGTCAAAATTAATGAGACTGGTTGGCTTTGGCATCGTAGGCTTGCACACATTAGTATGCATTCACTTTCAAAGCTTATCAAAAAAGAATTAGTTATCGGTTTACCAAAATTAAACTTTGAAAAAGATAAAATTTGTGATGCATGCTAACTAAGTAAACAAACAAGAGTTTCATTCAAATCTAAGAATATTATTTCAACTTCTAGGCCATTGGAACTTTTGCACATGAATTTATTTGGTCCTACAAGAATAGCAAGCTTAGGTGGAAAATGTTATAGTTTTGTAATTATCAATGACTACTCATGTTTTACATAGATTTATTTTTTTGGCACACAAAGATGAAACTTTTCATGTTTTCATAAAGTTTTACTGAAAAGTTACAAATGAAAAAGAGTTTTTAATTCAAAACATTCGAAATGATCATGGAATTGAATCTAAAATCAAGACTTTGAAAAATTTTGTGATGAAAAAGAAATTAGCCATAATTTTTCAGCACCTAGGACACCCCAATAAAATATAGTAGAAAGAAAAAATAGAACTCTAGAAGAAATGGCTCATACTATGCTATGTGAAAGCAACCTTCCAAGATACTTTTGGGCGAAAGTAATTATCACAGCATGTTACATCTTAAACCGTGCCCTAATCAGACCAATTTTAAAGAAAACATCTTATGAGCTTTGAAAAGGAAGAAAATCTAACATTGCATATTTTCATATTTTTGATTGTCGATATTTTATTTTGAACAATGGTAAAGAAAAACTAGGTAAATTTGATGCAAAATCTGATGAAGCTATTTTTGTTAGTTACTCTTCTAGTAAAGCTTTTAGAGTTTTTAACAAAAGAACCTTAGTAGTAGAGGAGTCAATACATGTTGTTTTTGATGGGACTAATGATCTTCCATCAAGAAAGAGTGAGAATATTGATGATGTAGATCCTCTTATAGAAGGAATGACGGAGATCATCCTAAAGAATTCAATAATTCAAAATGAAGAGAATCATAAAGACAAGCAAGAAATTGAGGGTGAAGAACAATAAGAACAACCTCAAGGTACAAATGATCTTCCAAAAGAATGGAGGTATGTTCACAATCATCCTAAAGAATTAATTATTGGTGATCATACACATGGGATAAGAACACGCTCTTCACTTAGAGATGCATACAATCATTTTTCATTTGTTTCTTATTTTGAATCCAAAACCATTAATGAAGCTGAAAAAGATTATAATTGGATAAATGCAATGGAAAAGAAACTTAATCAATTCGAAAGAAACAATATATGGACCTTAGTATCAAGACCTAAAAATTATCCAATAATTGGTATAAAATGGGTATATAGAAATAAATTGGATGAAAATAAAAATATAATTAGGAATAAAGCAAGATTAGTTGCAAAGGATTATAATCAAGAAGAGAAAATTGATTTTGATAAAACCTTTGCATCTATTGCTAGACTAGAAGCAATTAGACTTTTACTCGCTTATGCATGCTTTATGAATTTCAAGCTATTTCAAATAGATGTTAAATATGCTTTTCTAAATAGATATATTGTCGAAAAAGTTTATGTAGAATAACCTCCCGATTTTGAAAATCATACTTTTTCAAATTGTGTTTTTAGATTAAACAAAGCATTACATGGTTTAAAATAAGCACCTAGGGCTTGGTATGAAAGACTAAGTAAATTCTTGCTTAATAATAAATTTTTAAGAGGAAATGTAGATACAACCCTTCTCATTAAAAGAGATCATGATGATATCTTAGTAATATAAATATATGTTGATGATATTATATTTGGATCTACTAATGAAACTTTATGTTAAGATTTTGTTAAGCTCATGCAGGGGGAGTTCGAGATGAGCATGATGGATGAACTAACATTCTTTCTCGGACTTCAAATCAAACAAACAAAAGAAGAGATCAAAGTAAGTACACAAGAGAACTACTCAAGAGATTTAGGCTGGAGAGCTCCAAAGCAATTGGTACCCCCATGAGTCCATCATGTAAGCTTGACAAGGATGGAGGTAAAAGTATTGATCAAAAACTTTATAAAGACATGATTTGTTCTTTATTGTATTTAACTGCTAGTAGACCAGATATCATGTTTAGTGTTTATTTATGTGTATGATTTCAATCTAATCTGAAAGAATCATATTTAAATACTGTAAAAAGAATACTTAAATACCCAAAAGGAACTCAATCCATAGGTTTATGGTACTTTAAGAATTCATTAATCGATTTAATTGGATATTCAGATGCAGACTTTGCTGGATGTAAATTAGATAAAAAAAGTACTAGTAGAACTTGCCAATTTCTAGGAGTGAACTTAATCTCTTAGTTTAATAAGAAGCAAAATTCGGTAGCATTGTCTACGGTCGAGGTCGAATACATTGCAGTCGAAAGTTGCTGTGCATAAATCTTATGGATTAAACAACAACTTGAGGACTTTGGCATCAAACTAAACAAAACTTCTATAAGATATGATAATACTAGTGCCATAAATCTAATTAAGAATCCAATCCAACACTCTAGGTCAAAACACATTGAAATAAGACATCATTTCATAAAAGAGCATATTCAAAATAATGACATAATTCTTGATTATGTTTGTACTGAAAATCAATTGGCTGATATTTTTACTAAGGCCTTGAGTGAAGATAAATTTTATGAAATTAGGAGAGAATTGAAAATTCTAGATCCTTTTGCTTAAATATCCAACTTATCCTCTACTAATATTTTTGGATCAATCCTTGAGACTTAATTTCATTGCTTTAAGTTAAAAATTATCCATCCTTCTTGTCTTTTTCTTGACTATAAGAAAAAAAATTATTTTTAAATTTAATAAAAAAAATTATGGATAAATAATTATACTTTATTTATCTCATGAATTTATTTGAGCATTCTAATGATTTTGATCATTTGATTCATTTTAAGCAACTATTTATATTTTACACATTTTGATCATATCATTTATTCTTTTTGAAAATTAATTGATATCAAGAAATTATTTTTGATCTTAAAAGAGGATTTTAGTTTTTAATCAATTGATATCAGATAGCTTACCATTTATTTTGTATTGATCTTAAAATATATATATAATAAAAGAAAAGAAGAGATGATCCCTAAAAAACTAAATATATCTTATAATTTATTTTGAATGATCTATTTAAAATCTTTAATCTTTGAAATGTTCCATCTCCCTTGAATCTTTGAAGTTCAAAATAATTTTGTTTAATGCATTTATATTATTCAAAAAAAGAGAGATGTGTTTTTAATCCATGTTGTTCATAAATAGAATTAAAAAAAAAGGATATTCATTCTAAATTTATTGTATTCTTTCAAAATGAAGAAAAGCTAAAAGGTAAATTTATCCAATAATAATTATGAAAAAGAGGGAGAGAAAATATTCTGTGATGAATTTTCTAGTATTTACTCTTAAAAATTAAAGAAAAAGATGTTTATTTGTTAAATATTATCTAGTTAGCCTTGACTGAATATTCTAATTAATTTGAGTTAAGGATGATGAACTTTGATAGTTTTATGATCCTTTTAACTTAAGCCTTCATGTGATTATTCAGTTTAAATTTAATTGATTTGATTGCCAAATCATTTTTGATAACTAATGAAAGTTAAAGCTAATTTGAAATATATTCTCACTCCAAACAAATTAATTTTGATACATACTTCTAATTTTGAAACTCATTTAAAAATATAAATATAATACAAAATTTTTAATATGCCTTTAAAAATCTTTATAAAATTATTTTTGCTCTGATACTATCTTTGTTTTGCTCGATACATTTCTGATATATATCTTTTTTTAGCTTAATTGATTGAAATTTATTTAAAAAAAGAAAAGAATGAATAATGAATGAAATGTTGTGCTTGATTATACTATTTAAATCTTTGAAAAGCTCTAATCCTCTTAAAGCTTAAAAGTACAAACTTGAAAATCTATTCAAAGAACCATATTCATTTAAAAAGATGGAGAGCCTTTGATATTTGAATTTAAGCTAATTTTTGTAAAGAAAAAAATTTCAAAAGATAATCTTTTAAAGTGAAGATGATTCATTTGATTTGATTAATTTTCTGAATTTGATACATCTATCATTTAATACATCCCATCACATCTCTGATTCCTCATCTAATTTAGATGCTTCTAGCCGTGATCTCTACTAGATTTAGTTTAGTCATCTTTGTATTAGGTTATGATTTAGTATCTCTTAGTTGTTTCTATGAGTTATTGATCAAGTCATAGTTGGTTATATTTTTTTTGGATCAAACTTATGGCATTGGTACTATTGGCTATTTGGGTCATGGATAGTTGTATCCATGAATTTTGTATATTTTGATGGCCTAATTCTCATAAATACTTTTGATACCTTTATATTTTTTATGTTTAGCACTTATATATTTTAATAACTTAATGTTATTGTAATCATTTGGATGTAAATATGTGATGATATCATTTGAATGATGTGAAATGAAATCTTTGTGAATTGGCTAAATTTTATTATGATCATTATGTTGTAAATTGAAAGTTCATTATGTTATAAACTCTTGTTCTAATAGAAAATATATGGAATAACTTAAAGGGGAGGCTTTTTCATTTTTGAATTTTAAAATCATTTAAGATCTTACTTGATAATGTCGAAAAGAAAGAGTAGAGTAAATAAAATCTATAAGCAAAATTGAAGTAAAATTGACAAAAGAAATAAATAAGTCAAATACTTTTATAAATTATTTAAATGCCTGACTATAAGCAATCATCAAGCTGCACTTGATGCCATATTGATCAAATAATTGAATATAATATTCTAGTATGTGATATAGCATGTTCCTTCAAAATTTTTGAAATCCTCAATCAATGCTTTTACATGCTTTATTTTTGCTTATGCTCAAATATTTTGTCATCATCAAAAAGAGGGAGATTGTTGCTTCAAGAATTGATTTTGATGATTACAAAGCATTTGAGGGGATTACTAATGAATTTGGCCTAGAAAAAAACTTTTTGTATTTTAGGAA
Source organism: Cocos nucifera (assembly GCA_006176705.1). NCBI lineage: Eukaryota > Viridiplantae > Streptophyta > Magnoliopsida > Arecales > Arecaceae > Cocos > Cocos nucifera. The sequence goes on from QRFJ01004882.1 coordinate 69,160, forward strand.
CAAAATCATAATTTTATCAAGTTTTGATCTGAGAGCCTCAAGAGCAAGTATAGTAGATTTCTGATCCTTTGGAGGCAATCCCATGATTTTTGGATGCTTATTTTGGGAGAAAATCAAGTTTAAAGCGAAAGGATCGACCCCTAGGTCGTCTCCTGCTAAAAAGGGCTAT
>QRFJ01004883.1:0-31717 GCA_006176705.1 Cocos nucifera
TCGAAACTCTAAAGTTAAAAGGTATTTAAAACTAAATTCTTTCTTTACTCGAGGACGAGCAAAGCTTAAGTTGGGGGTGTGATAAGCATCATAAATTCATCAATAAAAGTATTAATTTATTAATTAATTTATATTAATTTTTAAAAATTATTAATCAATTTATATATAATTTTTGAAAAATTCATATTTTTATTAATTAAAAAATTAATTAAAAAATAATAAAAAATAATAAAAATTAAAAAATAAAATTTTATTATCAATAGAAAGAGCTCATTTTTTTGATCACAACGAAATAAATTTCAAGTAAAACGGAGCTAAAATGGAAAAAGATATGAATTTTTAAAAATATAAAATAAATAAAAATTAAATAAAAAAGAAAACGGCTCAGCCGGCTCCGCAAGCCGAGCCACCAAGCCAAGCCATCAAAGCTGACTCAGCCATTGAAGCCATCAGCCGGTCCACGATCCTAGGCGTGGACCGCCAGCTCAGCAAAATTCCGGCGAATCAGAGATTGCCACGTGGTGGACCTAGACCCCTTAAGGGTCTACAGAAATTTATCGCGGCTCACAAGGGTAATTTAGTCTTTTCGTCCGACAACAGCGGCGCTGATTGGTTGCGGTGTGCGGTGCGGCCGGTCCACGCGGTCCATGGGAACAGTAATTGCGCGATCGGACGGATGTGGTTGTTTGCGGTCAGGATCGGACGGCTGTGGTTGCATTTCCAGGATTTTATTCAACATTCACGCGGATCACCGATCGGCACGATCCAGCGCTCGATCCAGGCGATGATCCGACGGTCCAGAAACGCTGCCGGCGGTGATCAAGACTCCCGAAGCATGATTTGCGGCCAGATTTCCTCGATCAAGCGCGATCCAACGGCCAGAATTTAATCCGACCCGATCTGAGCTTGATCTGCATCCGATTTTGATGATTTTTGGACCGTTGGATTCCTATTGAACGGCTGGATTTTATCAGATTTATCAGAGTCATATCAGAGCTATTTTGATTCAAATTTTATTCAAATTTTTTGTATTTTGATGATTACAAAGGCATTAGTCCCATATTGCCTTTAGAAAAAATATCCAGCCCTCCTAGCTCTATAAAAAGGACCCCAGGCCATCCAGAAATCAATATCTCCGATCAAGATGAAGCTTTGGTACAGGGCGAAGCCAGGCTATGGGTTAAAGGCTGCTTCGAAGCAACGGGTGCCGAGAAGAAGAGCCGAGCTTCTACACCATCTTTCTGCCAATGCCGATCCAAGATCAGAGATCAGGCTATTTTATTTTATTATCTTTTCTTTTTAAATTTTATGTATTTAAATTCTAAAATTTTAGTTAATAAAAATTTTATTTTTTACATTTTAATTTCTTACTTTTTATTTTTATTGTAATTTAATTTCTGCACTTTAAATTATTGCTTTGCAAGTAGATGCTAAGATCTAACTAGTAGATCTTAGTACCAAGTTTAAATTCCTGCACTTTTTAATTTTCACTTTTCCGACTTCACTTTTGATCCTAAAACTTTTTTTTCTTTTTCTTTTAAAAAAATCAAAGATTTCAAATCTAAAAATACTACCTTCCCTGTGGATTCGACCCGACTCACTACTATTTATGTATTTTCAATAATTTTAAGAAGTCGGATTAAACTGATAAATACGGTGTCTTAACGACAACATCGCATCCCTATCAGGTATCCACTCTAATAGGATCTGACCATCTTCTCCTCATGAACCTTTTTTCAAAAAATTAAATCTGGATCTGATCTGAAGAATCTTCAAAACTATTTTTGAAGGCAGCCCGTCTGTCACACAAATATCGTTGCATAGATCCTGAATATTGTGCCAAAAACCTTGGACCTTCTACTCAGATTTATGCTTAACTTTTTAGGCTTGTAGAAGAGAAGAAGAGAGAGGATAGAGGTGTGTGGGATATCAGGGATGGTAGACTTTGGGCATAGAAAATTATTTCTTGTGTTGAATGCACTTTGACATGAGAAAGGCTTTTATGTCCAATGCCTACTTAGAGTCTCTTTTGAGTAAAATAACTTATTTATTTTATCATTAGGACTCTAGGACCTAATCTCCATTAGAAACCACTAGATCTCATATATTTTTTTCACCAAAAATGATTCAAAAAGGTGTTAGCATGAGTAGATAAGGAAGAGTCCACTACGCCAGGACTCTTCTCTCAAGAGTTTGATCCAAATCAACCTCTATCATAACTCAATCTAAACACCTCCAAAAATCACAAAATATGGTACACCAAATGCATAACTCATGCTCTATCACATATCCAAAAATCAAATTAAAATAATTTCAAAAAAATTTTTTAGAAGCATCTGATCAGGTGATCCTTAATTCTCTCAAATAGGTCAACTTTTGACCCTAATCCAATTTGACTATGAATGGATTTAATTTCTATAATTAATCTGATCTGGACTTATTTTAGTAAGATAAAAATAAGCTCATTTAAAAAATAAGAGTGAGTCAAATCAAATTTGACTCGATTGTGATGAATCAGAAAGATTTCAGAAAGAGAAAGTCAGGCTCAATCATGTGCTAACACGATTATCTTAAACCTGATTGGATCTAATCCAAATTAATCAAACTAGCTTAGCTCAATTGATGACATCTAGATCCAAAATTTTATTTGCATGATCCAGTTAGGTTCAATTCTGTATGGTAATAAGATATGTCACGATCTCCATCATCGACATCATCAAAACACCTTTCGATAGATCAGAACTTTTCTGATTCATACAATTAGAATAATTGATCATCAAAATCATCCTAATTGCTCCCAAAATTCATCAGTGACACCTAGCAATATATGGTGACAACCCATCAGAACTAAAAATGAACCTCTCGATATAGTTACCTATGTGATTGGGTTCTTCTATCTTGAACCTCGATAGGATTAGGGTTAAGGTGAACTTATCAAACCCAATGTCCGTCATATGAATTAATCATTCGATTCGAGTCCAATGTAAAATCCTCATAGAAACTCTTTCTATCATCTTCACTTTGCCATGACCATGGGCTTATGAACTCAATCTCATGATTATCATAGGGCTACTCCTCATCTACAGAGGTAGATAGATCTCCTATTGCTACAATCCAATTCCTACAATGAACATGCTATATCCAACATACACCTCAGGATTTTGAATCATTAGGAGATCGAGTTTTAGTGTAGTCAAACTATAACACCCTCAAGGTGAACTGTTGATGCACCTTAGGTCAAAGAATAAGATACACCACTGTAGCATCGAGTCAGTCATCAATGAGAAGGTAGACTTTCTTATGACTACTCAAGGTGGTCACGCTCAGTGCCCTTATTCTCTAATGAGTACTTATACTCTTGCTTCGGTGTCTCCACACCATAGACTCAAGACACGTTTATCCTATGAAAATGATTGTACACCAACCTTCTAGATCGATCACTATCTTCGTGATGATCCTACGGTCGAGAGCAGTTTATGAGTTAATTATGAAAATTCATATCTTAAATTTTCGACTCTTGAAATATGAATTATCATTACCATTAACTCAAAGGATGTATCATAGATACTTTTAAATACACACTATGGTAGAAGATAATCCATTTATTAATTTATAGTCAAAAGTATAAAATTATCTTTAGAAGTGTATTACAAGTGACAGCCAATCTGGCTTCTAGGGCATACATCTAACATATGAGATATGGACTAGACATAGGATGACACACCTTAGGGTTTGGGGATGTTTGGCTTATGTCAAGCATTTGTAGATAGAAAAGCTTGGACCAAGGTCCGATAAATACTTGTTTATTGGGTACTCCAAGGAAACTAAGAGTTATTATTTCTACCTTGCTGAAGAACAAACGGTGTTCATCAGCAATAGGGCATTCTTTTTGGAATGAAGTTCATTAGGGAAGGAACTACTGCCTCTCAAGTTGAACTTGATTAAGTTCGATTAAGTCTTTATAAAGGGATCAAGTCTAACGTTCTAGGCCACCTGTTAGATATATGTGCCCTAGAAGCCAGAATTGGCTGACACTTGTAATACACTTCTAGGGGCAAAATTATAATTTTGACTATAATTAATGAAATGGGTTATTTTCTATCACATATGTGTATTTAGTGTCTGTGATACATCCTTTGAGTTAATGGTAATGATAATTCATATTTTCAAGAGTTGAAAATTTAAGACATGAATAATCATTATTAACTCATAAACAGCTCCCGACCATAGGATCATCACGAGGATGGTGATTGATCCGGAAGGTTGGTGTACGATCGCTTCTCTTTAGTAGATGAGTCTTGAGTCTACGGTGTGGAGACACCGGAGCGAGAGTACAGGTACTCGTTAGAGAACGAGGGCACTGAGCGTGACCACCTCGAGTAGTCATTAGGGAGTCTACCTTCTCGTCAATGACTGACTCGATGCTGCAGTAGTGTGTCTGGTTCTTTGACCTGAGATGCATCGGCAGTTCACCTTGAGGGTGTTATAGTTTGACTACACCATTACTCGGTCTCCTAGCCATATGGAACCCTGAGGTGTATGTTGGCTATGACATGTTCATTGTAGGAACTGGATTGCATCAAGATGGGATCTATCTACCTCGGTGGTAGAGGAGTAGCCCTATGATGATCATGAGAATCAAGTCCAGAAAGCCCATGGCCATGGTAGAGTGAAATAATAGAAAGAGTTTCTATTTAGATTTTCACATTGGACTCGAATCGAATGATTACATCATATGACAGAGACTAGGGTTTGACGAGTTCACCTTAACCCTAATCTGATCGGGGCTCAAGATAGAAGAACTTAATCACACAGGTAGCTGCACCAAGAGGTTCGCATTCAGCTCTGATGGGTTGCCACCATATACTGCTAGGTGTCACTGGTGGATTTTGGGAGCAATTAGAATGATTTAGATGATCGATCATTCTAGCTGTTCGAATCAGAAGAGTTCTGATCCATCGAAAGGAGTTTCGATGATGTCTATGATAGAGATCATGACATATCCCATTACCATACAGAACTGAACCTAACTGGGTCACACAAACAAGGGTTTGAATCTGGTGATCATCAATTGAACTGATCTAGTTCAATTGATCTGAATGAGATTCAATTAGGTTCAAGGAAATCGTGCTAGCACTCGATTGAACCTAACGTTCTTCTTTTACTATCATAAATAAGTTGTCCTGACTGAGCCAAAGGAGTTTGTGCTCAATCAGAGGCCTTCATATGGTCTGACTGGAGGTTGTCCAAGTCAGAATAGGTTGTCTTATTTGTAAGACATTACCTGCCATTTTTGGTCACCTGCCATTTCTTGTTCTTTGACTTTGGTCAAAAGTCTACCTTTGACTGGTCAAACGTTGACCATTGACCCTTTGACTTTTGACCACATGTCATGCACCTATTGGAGAGCTGGTGGGGGCCTGTCCCCCTGCCAGAACCTGGCAAGGAGAAGGGCGCACGCCAAGGGTGGCGTGAGCCCAAGTAGGAGGCGCCTAGGAGTCCTTGTTGGACAAGGACTCCACCTCCCTTTTGGATTCCAATTCAGAGTTCTACTAAGAATCCAGTTTGACTGGTCTTAGGCGCCCTCTAAGGAGGAATCCAGGGGTCTCTATTCCAACCAATCAGATTTAGATCTGATTTCACAAAGGGTTGTGATTGGTTGAGAGGAAGAGGAGTTGGATCACAAGAGGTCTATAAATAAGACCCTGCGCCCAACCCTAATTCTAAGTGAAAGCAATTCAATAGAGATTTCCCACGCCCCAAGGCTGCCTCTCCCCTCCTTCTCCATGCCATAGTCTCTTCTCCCCTTGCTCTCCACGTCCAAAAGGTGTTTTGGACTTAGGTTGGTGCGATTCAGATCAAGGAAAGGCGATCAAAAGCAAGAAGGCTGCGCTGCTGCAAAAGGACGACTGCAGATCTTCAAAAGAGTTTTGAAGATCCTCCAGATCAGATCCAGATCTGATTTTTGGAGGTGTGATAGAGAAGAAGAGGATCTCCAGATCCAACCCGAGTGGATACCGGTAGAGGCCAGGCGCTTGCGTGGCTAAGATCCAGAACCTTCCGCTGCAATCAGGATCATCTACAGGGTAATAGGATTACCCAAATCAGGTAAATTAAATTTGATTTAATTTATCTTATTTTATTTTATTTATTAAAATAATAAGAATCAGATCTGAAACATATCAAGATCTGATTGAGATCAAGAGAAAAATTTTTGAAATATATCTCTTGATCTGATCAGATCTGGAACGAACCTGGACCGGGAAATCAGGATTTCCCTTCAACTGGTATCAGAGCCATGGTTCTAAAATTGTTTAGATCTGATTTTAATTTTATTTTAATTAGAAAATAAAGTGATTTCAGATGTCACATGAGATGTGATCAGATCTGAAATCAGAAAAAATTAAAATTAAATGATTTGGATCTAAGATTAACATGAAGATATGCATGACTAGTTCTAGAATAGAATAGTTCTATAGAATAGTTTTGCATGTCTTTGATTTAATCTGATTAAATCATATTTTAGATCTTCTTATTTACTATTTTCTGATATTATAAGTGTTATAATAACATCTGATAAACAGCAAATAAAAATTATTTAATTTTAAATATCATATGAGATATGATTGATGCATGTCTAGACTAGTTGTAGAATAGTTCTACATAATTGTCTAGATTAGAATTTATTTTGATTAGATCAATTTAAATCTAATTTTTTAGATTATTATGAGATAATTTAGATCTGAAAACATGCATGATTTGATACATGAGATGTATGCAAAATATGCCTTGATTAGATCTAAATTTGTATATGAGATATATGATATAGATCTATAACTGTTTTGTAGATTTACATGTTCCTGATTAAGGCGTTCCTCTTGGCCGTCCGGTCATAAGAACGAAGAAGGGTTTAAAGGCCCTCTCTTCCCATTCGATGGGGTGTTCTTATGACGTGTAGGGGTGCTGCGTGTTCGTCCTTAATCAGAAACCCAAAACTTACTTTCTGCAAAACCCTAGATCCTGAAACCCTAGGATTTATTGTGCATATTTTTTTTGTTTATGAACCCAACTTAATTAAGAATTAAGTTTATGGAATATTAATTAGGTCTAAAATTGAGAATTTCAGATCTAAGACATATTCATAATACTGGGTTCGGGCTTGGGTAGCTCAATTAGGTCTAAGCGGTTGATCAAACCGAATCAAGAGTTGGTTAGATGGGATCAACAATGCTTAAATTGACCAGCCTAATAGGATTAAGTCTGGGTCAAGATCGAGTCACGATCAAGCAAGACCTAATTAGGCTCAGAGGTTAGAGTCTGGATTGTAGGCTAACCCAATTGGTTCTGACTCAACAATTTGGTGTCTAAGGTAAGTTTGGCACAGACGATCGACTGGTTTTTAATTGGAAGCTACTCGACCTGAATGCGTTCTTGTGCGAGTTAACGGCATATTCCTTCCACCGGTCTCACTTACCTGGCCATATCTGTTGACACAGTTCTGATCTGAGGTGGTCAATAATCCGAGCTGTAACCCATGCCACTAGGTTAGTCATAATTGTTATGACTAAGCCAAGTCTAGTTTAATGAGACCTGAATCAATTCTCCCTAAGAAAAGATTAAGTCTGAGGTCTTCCACCATTGTAGATGTGCGGGCCCTTCCCGGGGTTGATTGTTCTCGGCTGGATACAGTGGCTCAGTTGCACCGGGAAGACGCAACCATGTCTATTAGGCATTGGATGCTATGGGCTGGAGGATGAGTTGGGCTCAATATTTCGGATACGGTGAGAGACCCAATTAGGAACCCAGTCTATGCAAATGGTGGGTCTGACTTAACTAAGGAGTGGATCAATATTCCGGATACGGTGAGATTCATGAATTAGAGACCAAGTTTGGGTGCACCATGATTAGAGAATCATTGAACAAGAGTTGTTCACTCATTGGCTAACCCATCACCAATAACTGTTAGGTGAGGTGATGAGTCAGTTGGTGAGACCGCACCACCCACTAGAAATCATCAATCGCGGAGATTTTCGCATCTCTACAGAGGGAGTGTAGGGATCCGAGAAAATAGTGGGAGCTAATTTGTTTAAAAATAAAATCCCTAAACAAATTGGTCAAGTCAAAATTACAGTATCTAACTAGAATCTTTGACTCTCTACAGGAAAATGTCTGCGTCCAACCCACTGGCACGTATCCTAGACACACATAGACTGACTGGACCCAATTATAAAGATTGGCTCAGGAACTACAAAATTGTTTTGGGTTCAGAGAAGTTAACACATGTTTTGGACCAGGACCCTCCCACCTTACCAGCTCGTCCATCCACTGAACAGAGAGCGTCTCTGGAAAAATGGATTGACGAAGACAATAAGGCCAGATACTACATGTTGGGCTCGATGTCTGATGAGCTCCAGCGCCAACATGAAGATATCGGGACTGCTCGCCAAATGTTGGCTCACCTGCAGGAGATGTTTGGTGAACAGAGTCGCGCAGCCAAATATCAAGTCACGAAATGACTTTTTAAGGCTAAGATGCGTGATGGGCAGTCAGTCCAAGATCACTGTCTGACAATGATCAAGGACATGGAAGAGCTTGAGAAGCTCGGTGTGAAGTTGGACTTGGATCTGCAGAACGATATTATTCTGCAATCCTTGACTGATGCATATGGGCAATTCATCATGAATTACCACATGCATAAACTTCAAAATTCCTTGGCCGAGTTGATGAATATGCTGGTTACCGCTGAGCTTTCTATGAAAGGTTCTAAAGGCTCAGTTCTTGCTATGGAACGGACTTCTTCCAAAAGAAAGTCTTATGGAAAGAAAAAGAAGTCTGTGAAAAAGCAAAAGGTGGAAGGATCAAAGAAGAAGAAGGCAGAACCGAAGAAGAAGGTCGATGGCAAAGGAAAGTGTTTCCATTGCAACAGCGACGGCCATTGGAAGCGGAACTGCCCTACTTACCTGGCCACCCTGAAGAACAAGAAGGAAGGTCCTTCTGGAGGTATGCTCGTTATTGAGTCTAACCTTACGGTTTCTTCTGCATCCAGTTGGGTGCTTGACTCTGGTTCTAGTGCTCATCTGTGCACTTCTATGCAGGGTCTTGAGGATAGCAGGAGGCTGAGGGATGGAGACATGATCCTACGCGTCGGTAATGGAGCAAGAGTTGCTGCAGTAGCCGTGGGAACATACCCTCTTGCGATTACCATCTGGTTTAGACTTAGTTTTAAAAGACTGTTATTATGTGCCTGCAGCTAGCAGGAATTTGATTTCTGTTTCATGCTTAGCACAAGAAGGTTATGTGATCACCTTCTTTAAGGACCATTGTAACATTCTTTATGAAAGAAATAAAATTGCAAATGGTTTCCTTATTAATGGTCTTTATCAGTTGCATATTGATGTACCTATTTTAACTATCGAGCAAAACGTGAATGCCAAACGACCTAGGGATAGTCCAAACGACAGATATCTATGGCACCTGAGATTAGGTCATATAGCAGAAGATAGGATTAACAAATTGGAGAAAAATGGGCTATTGAGTCCATTGACTTTTGAGTCATATCCAACTTGTGAATCTTGTCTTCAAGGCAAAATGACTAAACTCCCTTTTGTTGGACATGGGGAGAGGGCCACAGATCTCCTTGCCCTAGTACATACTGATGTGTGCGGCCCATTTCGATGTGCCGGCTAGAGGCAATTTTGTCTACTTCATTACCTTTACCGATGATCTGTCTAGGTATGGGTATGTGTATCTTATGAGACACAAGTCTGAAGCTTTTGAAAAGTTCAAAGAATTCAGACATGAAGTAGAAAAACAAACTGGAAAACCCATTAAGGTTCTTCGATCAGATCGAGGAGGTGAATACCTTAGCCGGGAATTCCTAGACTATCTTAAGGAAAATGGCATAGTCTCTCAATGGACTCCACCAGGAACACCTCAACTCAACGGGGTTTCAGAACGGAGAAATCGGACTCTATTGGATATGGTTCGATCCATGATGAGCTTCACAGACCTCCCTGATTTTCTTTGGGGACATTCATTATTAACTTCAATCTATTCTACTGAATAGGGTTCCCTCTAAAACCGTTCCTACCACACCGTATGAGATATGGCACGGTAAGAAACCAAGTCTGAGTCATCTCAGAATTTGGGGTTGTCCGGCTCATGTCAAAAGACAACAAGCGGACAAGTTAGAGTTTAGGTCCTTTAGAGCTCGATTCATAGGATATCCTAAAGAGTCATTAGGATACTATTTCTACATTCCAGAAGACCACAATGTGATTGTGAGTCGACATGCCATATTTCTTGAAAAATAGTTTATTCAAGATAGTGGCATTGGAAAGCAGATTAAGCTTGATGAGAAAGTCTCACAAGCAGAACGAGCTAAGGACCAAGTGGAACCAAATCAGGTTGAGCCAATAAGAACACTACCTCCTCCACCTCGTAGATCGGAAAGAGTTTCCCGTCCCCCTGAAAGATACTTAGGTATTATTTCAGAGGATGTAGAGGAAATGTTCCTCATAGGTAATGGTGCTCATGGTGATGATCCCAAAACCTACAACGAGGCGATATCAGATATCGACTCCGAGAAATGGCTTGAGGCAATGAAGTCAGAAATTGACTCGATGCACTCAAACCAAGTCTGGACCTTGGTAGATCCACCAGAAGGTATAGTACCTATTGGGTGTAAATGGATCTTCAAGAGAAAGATTGGTGCAGATGGGAATGTGGAGACATTCAAGGCTAGACTGGTGGCAAAAGGTTATAGTCAACGTGAAGGCATTGACTATCAGGATACCTTTTCCCCAGTAGCTATGCTAAAATCCATCCGCACATTGCTTGCTGTTGCAGCCTATTTCGATTATGAAATATGGCAAATGGACGTGAAAACGGCATTCCTAAATGGATATCTTGAGGAAGATATCTATATGGAACAGCCGCTAGGTTTCACATCCAGTGATACTGATCACAAGGTTTGCAAGCTGCAAAGGTCCATATATGGACTTAAGCAAGCATCTCGGAGCTGGAACACTCGTTTCAATGATGTGATCAAAAAAGTTTGGTTTCATCAAAAATGAAGAGGAACCATGTGTTTTCAAAAGGGTCAGTGGGAGCGCTGTTGTCTTCCTCGTATTGTACGTGGATGACATCCTCCTTATTGGGAATGATATTCCCATGTTGACATCAGTCAAGATGTGGTTGTCCAAGGAATTCTCCATGAAAGACCTAGGTGAAGCATCCTTTATTCTAGGAATTAAGGTCTATAGGGATAGACCGAATAGGATGCTAGGACTTTCACAGAAGATGTACATAGAGGAAGTACTAAAGAGGTTTAGTATGGAAAACTCTAAGAGGGGATTAATACCCTTCAGACATGGTATTCATCTTTCCAAGAAGATGTGCCCCAGCACACCTGAGGAAATAGAACGCATGAGCAAGATCCCTTATGCTTCTGCAATAGGGAGCCTCATGTATGCCATGCTATGTACACGACCTGATATAGCCCATGCTGTGAGTGTCACAAGCAGATATCAGTCAAATCCAGGTGAAGAACACTGGACTTCTGTGAAATGTATCCTTAAGTACTTGAGAAGAACTAAGGATATGATGTTGGTCTTTGGTAATGGAGAACTCCAAGTTCAGGGATACACAGACTCGGATTTCATGTCCGATATAGATGATCGAAAGTCGACATCTGGCAGACTGTTTGTGCTGAGGAAGAGTTCCAAGCAAACGGTGATATCATCTCCATCCGCGATTACCTTGAGAAAGGTTACGTTGAGGTCAAGAGAGTCAACTCCGCAGATAATGTGGCAGACCCACTTACAAAGCCGTTGGGCCAGCAGAAGATCGAAGCCCACCTTGAGAAGATGGGACTTAGACTTGTAGCCAATTGGCTTTAGGACAAGTGGGAGATTGTTAGATATATGTGCCCTAGAAGCCAGAATTGGCTGACACTTGTAATACACTTCTAGGGGCAAAATTATAATTTTGACTATAATTAATAAAATGGGTTATTTTCTATCACATATGTGTATTTAGTGTCTGTGATACATCCTTTGAGTTAATGGTAATGATAATTCATATTTTCAAGAGTTGAAAATTTAAGACATGAATAATCATTATTAACTCATAAACAGCTCCCGACCATAGGATCATCACGAGGATGGTGATTGATCCGGAAGGTTGGTGTACGATCGCTTCTCTTTAGTAGATGAGTCTTGAGTCTACGGTGTGGAGACACCGGAGCGAGAGTACAGGTACTCGTTAGAGAACGAGGGCACTGAGCGTGACCACCTCGAGTAGTCATTAGGGAAGTCTACCTTCTCGTCAATGACTGACTCGATGCTGCAGTAGTGTGTCTGGTTCTTTGACCTGAGATGCATCGGCAGTTCACCTTGAGGGTGTTATAGTTTGACTACACCATTACTCGGTCTCCTAGCCATATGGAACCCTGAGGTGTATGTTGGCTATGACATGTTCATTGTAGGACTGGATTGCATCAAGATGGGAATCTATCTACCTCGGTGGTAGAGGAGTAGCCCTATGATGATCATGAGAATCAAGTCCAGAAGCCCATGGCCATGGCAGAGTGAAATAATAGAAAGAGTTTCTATTTAGATTTTCACATTGGACTCGAATCGAATGATTACATCATATGACAGAGACTAGGGTTTGACGAGTTCACCTTAACCCTAATCTGATCGGGGCTCAAGATAGAAGAACTTAATCACACAGGTAGCTGCACCAAGAGGTTCGCATTCAGCTCTGATGGGTTGCCACCATATACTGCTAGGTGTCACTGGTGGATTTTGGGAGCAATTAGAATGATTTAGATGATCGATCATTCTAGCTGTTCGAATCAGAAGAGTTCTGATCCATCGAAAGGAGTTTCGATGATGTCGATGATAGAGATCATGACATATCCCATTACCATACAGAACTGAACCTAACTGGGTCACACAAACAAGGGTTTGAATCTGGTGATCATCAATTGAACTGATCTAGTTCAATTGATCTGAATGAGATTCAATTAGGTTCAAGGAAATCGTGCTAGCACTCGATTGAACCTAACGTTCTTCTTTTACTATCATAAATAAGTTGTCCTGACTGAGCCAAAGGAGTTTGTGCTCAATCAGAGGCCTTCATATGGTCTGACTGGAGGTTGTCCAAGTCAGAATAGGTTGTCTTATTTGTAAGACATTACCTGCCATTTTTGGTCACCTGCCATTTCTTGTTCTTTGACTTTGGTCAAAAGTCTACCTTTGACTGGTCAAACGTTGACCATTGACCCTTTGACTTTTGACCACATGTCATGCACCTATTGGAGAGCTGGTGGGGGCCTGTCCCCCTGCCAGAACCTGGCAAGGAGAAGGGCGCACGCCAAGGGTGGCGTGAGCCCAAGTAGGAGGCGCCTAGGAGTCCTTGTTGGACAAGGACTCCACCTCCCTTTTGGATTCCAATTCAGAGTTCTACTAAGAATCCAGTTTGACTGGTCTTAGGCGCCCTCTAAGGAGGAATCCAGGGGTCTCTATTTCCAACCAATCAGATTTAGATCTGATTTCACAAAGGGTTGTGATTGGTTGAGAGGAAGAGGAGTTGGATCACAAGAGGTCTATAAATAAGACCCTGCGCCCAACCCTAATCCTAAGTGAAAGTAAATTCAATAGAGATTTCCCATGCCCCAAGGCTGCCTCTCCCCTCCTTCTCCATGCCATAGTCTCTTCTCCCCTTGCTCTCCACGTCCAAAAAGTGTTTTGGACTTGGTTGGTGCGATTCAGATCAAGGAAAGGCGATCAAAAGCAAGAAGGCTGCGCTGCTGCAAAAGGACGACTGCAGATCTTCAAAAGAGTTTTGAAGATCCTCCAGATCAGATCCAGATCTGATTTTTGGAGGTGTGATAGAGAAGAAGAGGTTCTCCAGATCCAACCCGAGTGGATACCGGTAGAGGCCAGGCGCTTGCGTGGCTAAGATCCAGAACCTTCCGCTGCAATCAGGATCATCTACAGGGTAATAGGATTACCCAAATCAGGTAAATTAAATTTGATTTAATTTATCTTATTTTATTTTATTTATTAAAATAATAAGAATCAGATCTGAAACATATCAAGATCTGATTGAGATCAAGAGAAAATTTTTGAAATATATCTCTTGATCTAATCAGATCTAGACGAACCTGGACCGGGAAATCAGGATTTCCCTTCAACTTAGGATATGGGGATAAAATTCATTGGGTGTAAATAAATTTTCTAAAGGAAAAAGGGCACAGATGGAAAGGTGAAGACCTATAAAGCTCGTTTGGTTGCCAAGGGATATCATCAGTATTATGGTATTGAGTATGATGAGATATTTTCTCAATGGCAATACTCAAGTCCATTCAAATTATGTTTGCAATAGCAGCATATCTGGACTATGACATCTGGCAAATGGATATGAAGACAGCTTTCCTCAATGAACAGCTAGATGAAGAAATGTATATTATACAACCTAAGGGGTTCATATCTATAGATAAGTCCAAGGTGTGCAAGCTTCATAGATCCATTTATGGACTGAAGCAAGCATCTTAGAGTTGGAATATGTATTTTGATGAGATGATCAGAATGTATGGCTTCATTAAGAATAGAGAAGAACCCTGCATATATAAATGACCTAATGGTTCTGTAGTTCTATTGTATGTGAATGATATTCTCTTAATCAAAAATGACATCCCTACATTACAGGGAATAAAGGTTTAGCTGTCGTCTTAATTCTCTATGAAGAACTTGGGAGAAGCTTCATACATCCTAGGAATGAAGATCTATAGAGATAGATCTAAAAGATTGTTTGGGTTATCCCAGTCCATGTACATTGATACCATGCTAAAGCGGTTTAGCCTAGTGAATTCTAAGAGAGGCTATCTTCTAATAGGCCATAGAATCTCCCTTGAAGAGCGATTGTCCAACAACTCTACAAAAGAGAAAGTGTATGAGTAGAATACCATATACTTTGGTAGTAGGTTCTATTATATACGCCATGATATATGTAAGATCGGATGTGGCATACTCACCAGGGGTAGTGAGTAGGTACCAGTCTGATCTGGGTGAGAATCATGAGAAGGTTATAAAGATAATTCTAAAGTATTTAAGAAATACTAAGGACTAGTGACACATTTATGGAAATGCTAACTTAAAACTTGTGGGATATACTGATTTCAATTTTCAGTCAGATTATGATGATAGTAAGAGTATATCAGTATATGTATTTATCCTAAATGGTGGAGCAATCTACCGAAAGAGTTTCAAGCAGCACTTTGTATGCGAGGCAGAGTATATCACAGCATCCGATGTTGCAAAGGAATCTATGTGGTTGCGAAAGTTCATCAACGAGCTAGAAGTGGCACCCTCCTTAGATGGTCTCGTATTGCTTTACTGTGACAGCACTGAAGCCATAGCTCAAATGAAAGAACTAAAGGTACATCAACATTTGAAGCATATTCTCCATCACTATCATCTTGTATAAGAGATCATGGAGCGAGATAACATCGAGCTTCAAAAGATCAATAAAAAGGAGAACATGGTCGAACCATTTACTAAAGCCCTCGGAGTCAAAGAGTTTGATAATCACAAATGAAAGATGGGTATTCGATACTGTTCTAGATGGCTTTAGTCTAAGTACAAGTTGTTGGAAATTGTATCCTAAAGCTAATCTTTTAGGTTGTAGATGGTTGAGCTCATTGTAATTTATACTTGAATTATTAATGAATAAAATTATTATTCTAGCTTTTCATCATTTTTATTTTTTTTTTTGTGAACTCTTTTATGATAAAGTCCTTAGGACTATTTAGAATCGATAAAAGAGGATTTATCATTTAATTTTTAAATCTATTCGTAATCAAATGATACGTTGTTACCAAGGACGATAACGTTTATCGAGTGTAGGTCATTGTGTGCCATATAGGTTGGTTCTCCTCTTAACCAAATAGCATGGAGATATTGGTATGACAGGCAAGTGAAATATAAAGGTACATTTCACTAAACATGATCCAACTATGGAGCTCTCTACTATCAAGATTTGCTTGCAAAGGATATGGATATAAGTTGTTAGATGAGTACCCTAGAAGCTAGATTAGCTGATACTTGTAATACACTTTCTAGGAGCATTTTTATAATTTTGATTTAAAATTAATAAAGAATTATTTTTTTCCATCATATTGTATATATATAGTGTCTGTGATACATCCTTTGAGTTAATGGAATGCTAATACATATTTTCAAGAGTTAAAAATTTAAGACATGCATTTTTATAATTAACTCATAAACTACTCCCAACCATAGGATCATCTCGAGGATGGTGATTGATTTGGAAGGTTGGTGTACAATCGCTTTCTTAGGAGAGATGGATCTTGAGTCTATGATGTAGACATAGTGGAGTGAGAGTACAGATACTCGTTAGAGAATGAAGGCACTAGCATGATCACCTCGAGTAGTCATAAGAAAGTCTACCTTTTCGTCAATGACTGAGCTCGATGATGTAGTTGTATGTCTGGTTCTTAGACTAAAGGTGTATCGACAGTTCACTTTAAGGGTATTATAATTTGACTACACCATAACTTGATCTCCTAGCCATTCAGAACCCTGAGGTGTATGTTGGCTATAGCATGTTTATTGTAGGAATTGGTTCATACCAAGATGGAATCTATCAACCTCGGTAGAGGAGTAATCCTATGATGATTATGAGATCGAATTCTTAAGCCCATGGCCATGGTAGTGTGATATAATAGAAAAGAGTTTTCTATTAGGATTTCACATCAGACTCAGATCAAATGATTCAATCATATGATAAGGTGTTCGGTTTGATAAGTTCACCTTAACTCTAATTTTGTCGGGACTCATGATAGAAGAATCCAATCACATAAGTAGCTACACTGAGAGGTTCACATTCGATTTTGATGGGTTGCCACCATATACTGCTAAGCATCACTGGTGGATCTTGAGATCAATTAGAATGATCTTGATGATCGATCATTCTAATTGGGTGAATTAGAAAAGTTTTGGTCCATCGAAAGATTTTTTGATGATGTTGATGATAAAGATCATGACATATCTCATTATCATATGGAACTAAATCTAATTGGATTATATAAATAAGAATTTAGGTCTAGATATGATTAATTGGGCTAACCCAATTTGATTGATTTGGATTAAATCCAATTACGTTCAAAGAAATCATGCTAGCACACGATTGAGCCTAACATTCTCCTTCTGTAGTATTTCTGGTTCATCTTGACTGAGTCAAATTAGATTTGGCTCATCTAGAAACCCTGTATGGATTTGTCCTAGTTTTACTAGAGCTTGTCTAGGTCAGAAAAGGATTGTCTTAACCTAATCTAGGCTTGTCTTAATTTATCGGATGAAAACAGGACAAGACCTGCCAATTCTTGTATTCGTCAAGACAAGGGATCGTTTGACCTAGTCTTTGTAGGAGTTGAGGAGTATGGCATGCACCCCCTATATTTTATCTAGAGCGCATGCCCCAAGGAGTTTTTCATGAAGAAAAGAGGTAGCCCTGCCCCATTTTTTATGCATACAAAAGGGAGAATACATGGAAGAGTTTGTTGTGGAACAAACTGTTGGAGATAAAACTCCATGCCACCCTCTTCTTATTATCTTTTTGTGTGGCATTTTATGGGGACTTTTGGGTGACAAAAACTAGGTAGAGACCTTGTATTTCATGTGGAGTTTCAGATTAAAATCTGAATTGATCAAGAAATTTGATTGCTTGATCAAATAGGACACTAGGGTTGGTGTAGAGTCTATTTAAAGACCCTGCATCCTAGGGTTTGTATCTTTGGATCTCCCGCACCCATATGTAGCTGCCAAAAATATCTCCACACTACCTCTACTACTCCTTTCCCCCTTCTCCATGCTCATATCAGATTGGGTGAAGGTTCAATGATCAAGTGTTGAGAAAAGTTGAAGCAAAGATCAAGACAGTTTTTCTAGATCAAGAGACAAGGTGCTGCCTTAGAAGATTATTTTGAAGGCTTCACAAATATAGATCTAATCTGATCTTTTAAGATTAGATCCAAAAGGAGAGCCCATCTAGATCTAATCCAAGTATACTTTGGTAGAGGCTAGGTGCTTGCATGGCTAGATCCAGAACCCCTGATTACGGTAGATCATCATCAGGATAATAGTTACCCTGAACAAATAACAAATCTTGTTCTAGATTTAATTTTAATTTTAATTTTTAATATTAGATTATAAGGATTAGATCTAAAAACTCTCAAATCTAATCAAAATTTATAAAAAAAATTTAGAGGTTTTTGCTATAGATCAGATCAGATCAGATCGATCCTATGGTAGAAAACTTGGTTTTTCTTCAAGAGGTATCAGAGCTGCATTTGCAGTTCTTTAGATCTACTTTAAATCTAATTTTAATTTTATTTTATGATCTGATATTAATGATTTCAGATGTCATATCAAATGTGACCAGATCTAAAATCAGAAGATTAAAATTTTAAATAATATATGAGATATGTTTCATGCATGTCTAGATTAGGTTTATAGAATTATTCTATGAATTATCTAGAGTAGAATTTTATATGATATGATCATTTTAAAATTTTATTTTTCAGATGTTATATCTAATATATCAGATCTGAATTATGCATATGTTAGATTAATTTATTAAATATGTTGGGAATATATGCTCTTCCCATATGGATTGGCATTGCCACCGGTGATTAGCAAAGCAACAAGGAAGTACTACTCAGAGATCTCTACAGAAGCACGATCAAATAAATTAAGAAATAGAGAAGAAGAGAAGAAGAGATTTTTGAAAGAAAAGAACTTTTATTCAGTATATTTCAATACTCTAATAATCTTGACCTATTTTCAGTATATATACTTTACAAAGGATCAAGCCCAAGCTCATACAAAAACACTCCAAATCCAAACAACCCATGTACATAAAATAATAATCCATGAAAACTGAGCCGACCCAGTTTCAGACTGAGCCGGCTAACCTGCAATTAGGTTGGCTCAGTCCCATACTGAGCCGACCCAGTTGTGTACCATGCCAATAGTCCAAAAATGTTGTTTTCTATCTAAATTTTCCTCTAAGACCTAGCTGACCCAGTCCTGAACTGAGCCAATCTAATTTCCAATTGAGCCGACTTAGTCTCAGAGTGAGCCGACCTAGTTTCTGAACTTTACTGTTAAGATTGGCTCTTCTTTCGACTCACTCCCATCTTTCCATAACCTATCTTCTCATATTTTCAAGACTAGGGAGTGCCACTTTTGAGCTCACATTCTCCACCTTGGTGCTTCTAGGTCCTTGTGAACTCATCTCTTCTCAATAGACCCATCCAAGCACACATCTCTGAAAGCTATCTCTAGGGAGTACCTTTATAAGTACATCAGACTGATTCTCCTTAGTATGGATCTTCATCAGTTTCACTTCACCCTCCTCCACCAGCTCTCCGATCCTGTGGTACCACATGTCTATATGCTTTATGCATGCATGATAGACTGGGTTCTGTGCCAACAACAGAGCACTCTGACTATCACTGAATAGTGTAACCTTGCTCTACTCCACTCCCAACTCATCGATCAGCCTCCTAAGCCAAAGGGTTTCCTTTGTAGCCTCCGTTATCCCAATGTACTTGGCCTCTATGGTAGACAAGGCCGTGATTGACTGAAGGATTGATCTCCAAGATACTGATCCACCATATATGTAGAAGAGATATCCAGTAGTAGACCTCCTTGTATCAAGATCACTAGCATAATTTGCATCAACAAACCCTTCTAGAGGACCTAAACCTTCACACATCTTCACGGATTGTTCTCCAAATCCTTCAGGTTGCCCACCAAACACCAAACCATAATCTCTTCTTCCATGCAGATATCTCAATATCCATTTCAATGCTTTCCATTGTTCCTTCCCAGGGTTAGCCATGTATCTACTAATCATACTCACAACATATGCCATATCTAGTCTACAGCACACTATAGTATATATCATACTGCCTACAGTACTTGCATAAAAAACTCGTTCCATGTACTCTCTCTCCTCTTCTAACTAGAGGCATTGTAACTTGGAGAGAGACATATGGCTCGATAATGGCATCTTTGTAGGTTTGGCCTTCTCCATCCCAAACCTCTCCAGAACCTTCTGGACATACTTTTCTTATGACAAATGGAGCACTCCTTTGCACCTATCTCTGCAAATCTCCATTCCAAGGATTTTCTCAGCGGAACCCAAATCTTTCATCTCAAATTCAGATGATAATGCCCTTTTCAACCTTTTCACAGCATCCATGCTTCTACTGGCTATGAGCATATCATCTACATATAATAATAGGTAAAGGGCATCCTCCTCATCTACATCCTTATCGTAGACATAACAATTATGTCATATTTGCTGAAACCCAGGCTCAAGACAAAGCTATCAAACCTTCGATACCATTGACGAGGGAATTATTTCAAGCCATACAAAGACTTCTTGAGTAAACACACCTTTTCTTCCTATCCCATCTCCATGAAACCATCTGGCTGCTTCATATAGATTCTTTTCTCCAAAGTCCCATGAAAGAAGGCCATCTTTACGTCCATCTGTTCTAATTTCATGTTATGCTGTGCCACTAGTGATAGCAAAACTCGAATAGATGTATGACGCATCACAGGAGAAAAAATTTCTATGTAGTCAATCCTTCCCTTTGTGAGTATTCCTTTGCTACCAGCCTTGCTTTGAATCTGACTCCACCTTGTTCTGAAGGTGCTTCTTTCTTTGTGAACACCCACTTTGAGCCAATAGGTCGAGCATCCTCTGGAAGATCCACCAGCTATCATGTCTGATTCTTCTCAAGTGATTTCATCTCCTCCATCATGGCTTGCATCCATGAATCAAGATCCTCACTCTTCATGACTTCTGCAAAATTCTCTAGATCTCCATTAGCAGTGATGAGTACATAGGAGATAACCTCATCAATGCCATATCTGACCGATCTCCTAATAGTATGCTGGGGTTTGTGCAAAGCCACTCCCACTAGCACATCTCTATTTGATATCTGTGGCTGCTCCTACACATCTATTTAAACTGTGGGCCCTCCATGCTGATTTTCAATCTGAGATAATACTTTTTTGTCCAACTCCACCTCAACAAGAACACTCCTACAAGTGAATGTAACTTGCATGCCATCATTCTCTGACAAGCCACCGCTGTTCATCTTTGTTTCCCCAATTTCATCTATCCCAGACCTCCTCAAGATGCTCTTCTCAGCAAAGATAACATCTCTGCTGATCATTAACTTCTATGCCCGAGAGTCTCACAGTAGGTATCCTTTGACTTCTTTTGGATATCCTATGAATGTCATCTTTTGAGATTTTGAGTCCAATTTGCTCCTCTCGGTTGCCTCTACATGTGCATAGGCTGTGCAATCAAAGACTTTCAGGTGCCCAAGCTCTACCTTCTTTTCACTCTAGATCTCTTCTGGAATGCCTCCATTTAGCTTATAATGAGGGAACTTGTTCATAAGAAAACAAGAAAAAGTTAGAGCATCACCCCAAAAGGACTTTGGAGTGATATCTGTAGCCTCAAACTCCATGCCTTCTCGGTCAGTGTTCGGTTTATCCTCTCTGCGATACTATTCTGCTGGGGAGTCATCCTCACTGTGTAATGGCATTTGATGCTATTTTTCTCACAGTACCTCCTAAACATCAAGTTAGTATACTCTCCTCCATTGTCCGACCTCAGACACTTTACCTATCTTCCTGACTCCTCTACTTCAGCTCTCCAGGCTCTGAACCGGGCAAACACCTCTAATTTTTCTCTGATCAGATAAACCCACACCTTCCTTGAGAAATCATTAATGAAAGTAATAAAGTATTTTGCCCCACTTCTAGCTAATACAGGAGCTGGTCTCCATACATCCAAGTGCACTAAATCCAGCACTCTCTCGCTGTGCTTGGTACTTCTGGCAAATTTCACCCTATGCTGTTTGTCAAAGATATATGGCTCATAAAGATCTGTGCCCTCCTTCTTCAGGGTTGGGATCATACCTCTTCTGCTTAGTTCTATGAGCCCACGATCACTCATATGATCCATCCGATAGTACCACAGTCGATATAAAATCTGCTCCTCCTGTGCCGCTGCTTGCACCCCTGCATTATCATTTACCACTGAGCCTTCTATTTTGTAAAGATTGTTGCTCAGTCTTCTACCTCTCATCATCACCAAAGCTTTCTTGAAAAATTTCAGACATCCACTCCCAGTCAGCTACTAAAAGCATAACCCTGCTCTTCCAAGTAGTCCAAAAAAATAAAATTCCTTTTCAACTCTAGTACATGCCTGACATTTGATAATGTACGAATGATCTTGTCGGACATCCTCACCCTGATGAGCCAATTTCAGCTACTATGCATGGGTGATCATCTCCAAGAATAACACTTCCATCATCATCCTTCTAATAGGTAACAAACCACTTTTGATGAGAAGTATAGTGGTGCAAGCATGCTGAATCTATTATCCACATAGTATCACACTCTGTGGATCCATCTGATACAACTAGCAGGTCTTCTCCACTGCTCACAGAAGCTATATCATCTTTCTTACTGTCCTTTTCATTTTTTGATCTTAAAAGGGGACAATCTCTTCTTAGGTGTTCAGGCTGATGATATTTATAATATTTCAATATCATCTTCCTCTGATCGTGAGACTTTGATCTATCCTTAGATTTTTCTCTTGTCTTCTAATTTGGTCTTCCTTATCTTTCATTCACAGCCAAGATCTCAGACTTAGGGTCTCCCTTGCAGATCTTCTCTCTTTGCTCATTTGATTTAAGCACACCAACAACCTCTTCATAGTTTAGGGTCTCCTTCCCATAAACTAGAGTTGTTATGAGACCATCATATGAACCTGGGAGAGAACATAATAGCAGTAATGCTCGATTCTCCTCGTCGATCTTCACATCCAAATACATCATCTCAGAACACACCTGATTGAACCTTTAGATATGTGCAACAAGATCTCTGCCTTCGGGCATCCTCATACTATATAGCTGTTTCTTCAACCATAGCTTGTTCGTCATGTTCTTTCCTATGTATGTGTTCTCTAGTCTCTCCCAGAGCCCCATTGCCTTAGTCTCTGTGCAAACCTTGGGCAAAACCTGATCGACCAAGCACATCCAGATTGTGCTAAAAGTAATTTTCTCTAACTCTTTTGAATCCTCAATACTAATCTTTCTTGGCCTTTCTTTTGTCAAGACCTTATAGATCCTTTGCTGAACCAACAAGTCCTTTACTCTTTGCTGCCATAGGGTAAAGTTTTTCTTGCCGTCAAACTTCTCAAAATCCACCTTTAATCTACTTGATCCCATGACTTCAAACAAGTCAAGAACAGATGCCTAACACCCTTCACAATCATACACCAGTAAAACTACCCTTCATAGAAGATCTAATTAGCCCTAAATCCTCTTTCCAAACTTCTATATTATCATTCCTCCATGTAAACAATCTCCACCTCAATCTAGAGACAACCATGAAGGAAACTAGAAGTTTTAGGAGAAATCCTGGTGCAACAGATCCTGGATGTAGTAAATCCTAGGTGTCTTTGTTCCCTTCATGTAACATTGCCCTGATACCAAATGTTGGAAATATGCACTCTTCCCACATGGATCGATGTGGCCGTCGGTGATTAGCCAAGCAATAAGAAAGTACTTCTCAGAGATCTCTATGAAAGCATGATCAAATAAATCAAGAAATAGAGAAGAAGAGAAGAAGAGATTTCTGAGAGAAAAGAGCTTTTATTCAGTATATTTCAGCACTCTAACAACCTTGATCTGTTTTCAGTATATATACTTTACAAAGGGTCAAGCCCAAGCTTATAGAAAAACTCTCCAAACCCTAACAATCCACGTACACAAAATAATAATCCATGAAAATTGAGTCGGTCGAGTTTTAGACTGAGCCGGCTAACTTGTGATTCGTATTGAGCTGATCCAGTTGTGTACTGTGCCAACAGCTCATAAATACTGCTTTCTATCTGAATTTTTAGGACTGAGCTAACATAGTTGTGTACCATACCACAGTCTAAAAATACTGCTTTCTATCTAATTTTTTCTTTGAGATCTAGCCGATCCAATCCTAGACTGAGCAGACCCAGTTTTCAATTGAGCCGACTCAGTCTCAGAGTGAGCCGACCTAGTTTTTGAACATTACTTTTGAGACTGATTCTTCTTCTGACTCACTCCCATCTTTCCTTGACCTACCTTCTCATGTTTTCAAGACTTGGGAGTGCCACTTCTGAGCTCACAAAATAATCATATATGTGATATATGACATGCACGTCTAGATTAGCTTTTATTATTCTATGCAATAGATAGTATAGAATAAATTTTTTATTTTGATATGATCCATTAAATTTTTATTTTTATATATTATATTAGATATATCAGATCTAAAAATATGCATATTTGGTTCATTTTTGATACATGAGATGTATACAAAGCATGCATAATTAGATCTATAATTTTATATTTGATATATGTTATAAATCTAATAAGTTTTGTAGTATAAAAGTTATTTCTGATTAAGGCATTTTTCATGGATGTCCTACCATAAGAGTAAGAAAGATTTAAAAGCCCTCTCTTCCTATTCGATGGGGTACTCTTATGGCGTGCAGGGGTGTTGCATGTTTGTCCTTAATCAAAAATCAAAAACTTATTTTTCTATAAAATTCTAGATCCTGAAGCTCTATGATTTTTGTACATGTTTTGTTTATGAATCCAAACTTAACTAAGAATTAAAATTATGAAATTAATTAGGTCTAAAAATTATGATTTTTTAGATCTAAGACACCTTCATAAATTTAGGTTCGAGCATGGATAGCTTAATTAGGTCTAGCAATTGATCAAACTGAATCAAGAGTTGATTAGGTAGAATTAAGAGTGCTTAGAATTGACCAGCTCAATAGGATTAAGTCTAGATCAAGATCGAGTCATAGTAAACGTATGGTCAACTAAGTTAAGACCTAATTTGGCTTCATGATTCGAGCCTGGATTGTAGGCTAATCTAATTAGTTCTAATTTGACAAATCGGTGTCTAAGATAAGTTTGGCTGATATGACCAATGATATTTAATTGAAAGCTACTCTATCTGAATGTGTTCACAGCGAGTTAATGGCATATTCCTTTCACTAATCTTACTTACCTAGTTGATTGGGTTGATCTAGTTCTGATTTAAGGTGGCTAATGATTCGAGCTAACGCATGCCATTAGGTTAGCCATAATTGTTATGACTAAGATAAGTTAAGTTTAAAAGACCTAAATCAAATCTTTCTAAAAAAATATTAAGTCATGGATCTTCCACCATTATAGATGTATGGGCCCTTCTCGAGGTTGATTATTCTTGATTGGTTATATTGGCTCAGTAGCACTGGGAAGATGCAACCATGTCTATTAGGCATTAGATGATACGGATTGGAGGATGGATTGGGCTCAATATTTTAGATACGGTGAGGAACCCAATTAGAAATCTAATTCATGCAAATGATGGGTTTGACTTAACTAAGGATTGGAGCAATATTCTGGGCAAAGTGAGCTTCATGAATTAGAGATCAAGTTTGGGTGCACCATGATTAGAGAATCATCGAATAAGAGTTATCCACTTATCAATTGATCCATCACCAATAACTGTTAGGTGAGGTGGTGAGCTAGTCGGTGGGACCGCATCACCCATTAGAAATCTATGATTGCAAAGATTTTCGCATCTCTACCAAGAAAGTATAGGAATCCGAGAAAATAATGGGAGCCTAATTTGTTTAAAAGTAAAACTCCTAAATAAATTGTTTAAGTCTAATTACAAAGTCTAACTAGAATCTTTGACTCTATGGAAAAATTGAAGGAAAAATCTTGATTTTTTGGGGTCAGGTTCGTTCAGATCTGATTGGATTGAGAGGCATATTTCAAAATTTTCTCTTAGATCCTAATCAGATCTGACATTTTCTAGATCTAATTTTGTGATCTGATAAATAAGAAAATTAAATTAAATTAAATCTAAATTAGTTTTACCTTGATATGGGTAATCCAATTATCCATTGATGATCTTGTTGATTGCCTGAGGTTCTGGATCTAGCCACGCAAGCGCCTGGCCTCTACCGATATCCACTTGGGTTGGATTTGGAGATCTTCTCCTTCTTTATCTCATCTCCAAAAATTAGATCTAGATCTAATTTAGAGGATCTTCAAAACTCCTTTCGAACATTAGCAATCGTCTCTGCAGCAGTGCTGTCTTCTTCCTTTCTCGTTAGCCTTTTCTTGCCTAAATTGCACTAATCTGAAGCCCAACCATCCTTAGGCATGGAGAGGATAGTGATGGCCTGAAGGTGGCATGGAGAAGGGAGAGGGACAACCTTGGGGCATGGCTAGGAGAGAAGTCTCTAAAAGTGGGCGCAGACAGGTCTTTATATAGACCCTCCTGCGCCATGCAGTGCCACATCACCCCAACCAATCACATTGCTTCATTTAATTAGATCTAAATCTGATTGGTGGGATGACATCACCTGATCCAATCAGATGAGAGACCCACAGATTCATCTTAAGTTGGCGCCTAAGACTGGTCAAAGTCTATAGGTGAGGGTCACCTAGTTTGAATCCAAGAAGCAACCTAGAGTCCCATCCGTATGGGACTCCGGGCGTCCCTATCCATGGGCGCACGCCATCCTAGATGTGTGCCCCCTCCTTCCCAATTTTTAGGGAGGGGACAAGCCCCTATCTACTCTCCAATAAGTGCATGAGACATGGAAAGATGTCCAAGGGTCAAAGGTCAACGTTTCACCAATGTCAAAGGACAACAATTAGCAATGATGGAAAATGGCAGGTGTTGTCTCAAATTTATCTCATAAATTATGACAACCCTTTTCTAACCTGGACAAGCTCCAGTCAGATCTGGTAAAGGTATCTAAATGAGCACAAACATATTTGGCTCAGTTGAGACAACTTATAATGATAGAAAAAGGAGAACGTTAGGCTCAATCATGTGCTAGCACGATTTTCTTGAACCTAATTGAATCTAATTCAAATCAATTAAACTGTGTTCGTCCAATTGATGATATCCAGATCCAAACCCTTGTTTGTGTGACCCAGTTAGGTTTAGTTCTATATGGTAATGGGATATGTGGTGATCTCCATCATCAACATTATCGAAACTTCTTTTGATGAATCAGAAATCTTTTGATTTAGACAACTAGAATGATCGATCATCTAAATCATTCTAATTGCTCCCAAATCCACTAGTGACACCTAGCAGTATATGGTGGCAACCCATCAAAATTGAAAATGAACCTCTCGGTGCAGCTACTTGTGTGATTAAGTTCTTCTATCTTGAACCCCGATCAGATTAGGGTTAAGGTGAACTCATCAAACCCTAATTTCTATCATATGATTTAATCATTCGATTCAAGTCCGATGTGAAAACCTTAATAGAAACTCTTTCTATTATTTCACTCTCTGCCATGGCCATGGGCTTATGGACTTGATTCTCATGATCATCATAGGGCTGCTCCTCATCCACCGAGGTAGATAGATTCCATCTTGGTGCAATCCAATTCCTACAATGAACATGCTATAGCCAACATACACCTCAGGATTTCGAATGGCTAGGAGATCGAGTCATGGTGTAGTCAAACTATAACACCCTCAAGGTGAACTACCGATGCACCTCAGGTCAAAGAACCAGACACACACTGCAGCTTTCGAGTCAGTCATCGACGAGAAGGTAGACTTCCTTATGACTACTCGAGGTGGTCACGCTCAGTGCCCTCGTTCTCTAACGAGTACCTATACTCTCGCTCTGGTGTCTCTACACCATAGACTCAAGACTCATCTACTATAAAGAAGCGATTGTACACCTAACCTTCCGGATCAATCACCATCCTCATGATGATCCTATGGTCGGGAGCATTTTATGAGTTAATAATGAAAATTCATGTCTTAAATTTTCAACTCTTGAAAATAATGAATTATCATTACCATTAACTCAAGGATGTATCACAGACACTAAATACACATATGTGATAGAAAATAACCCATTTTATTATTTATAGTCAAAATTATAATTTTGCCCTAGAAGTGTATTACAAGTGTCAGCCAATTCTGGCTTCTAGGGCACACATATCTAACAAACTCCCACTTGACCTAAAGCAATTGGCTACAAATCTAAGTCCCATCTTCTCAAGGTGGGCTTCGATCTTATGCTGGCCCAATGGCTTTGTAACAAATCTGCGCATTGTCTGTGGAGTCGACTCTCAACAAGTGCGGATGATTAAGCATAAGCTAACCGAGAAAAGTATCCGAGAGTTCAATCCTGCATTGACTTAAACCTTGCCAACCAGCTAGCCTGAATGCTCCAACATTCCCATCTGCACAATTCTTCTCTTGAAGACCATTACACCCAATAGTACTAAACCCTTCTGGACTACCATAGCGCCGACTTGTTGATGCATCGAGTCGACTCTCATCAATGCCTCAAGCCATTCCGAGTCATATCTATATTACGCCCGTTGTAGTTTGGGATCATCACCATAGAGTCACAATTACCTATGAGAACATCCTCACATCCTCGACTATATACCTAAGTACTTTCAGGGACAAACTCTTCCGATCGTAACGAGGTGAGGAGTATGTCTATTGGCTTCAACTGATTGGTTCCACTTGGCCTAGCTCTTTCCTTTGAATTTCTCATCAACTAATCTCTTCAATGCCACTAATCTTGAATAAACTATTTTCAAGAAAATAGTGTGCAACGACCACAATTCAATATTTGCCTCGGAATGTAGAAATATATCCAATGGACTCTTTAGGATATCTATAATCGACTCTAAAGACCTAAACTCATAAACTTGCCGCCTTGGTGTCTTTGACATAAGCCGGACAACCCCCAAATCAGATGAACTCAAGACTGGTTCTACTGCGCCATATCTCATACGTGAGAGAACGGTTTTACGGGAACCCTTCCATAAAATAGATAGAATTAAAAATAATGTCCACAAAAAATCTAAGAGGTCGTGAACCCATCAGTGATCGAACCAATCCAATAGATTCCGATTTCTCCGTTCTCGAACCCCTTGATTGAGGTTTCACTGTGGAGTCCATGTGAGAGACTATCCCATCTCCCTTAAGACATAGCCTAGAATTCCGCGTAAGAATCACCTCCTCGATCTGATCGAAGAACCTAAGGGTTTCCATTATTTCACGCTCATGTCTGAATCTTTGAACTTTTCAAAAAGCTTCAGACTGTCTCATAATCATCACATACCCATACATAGACAATCATCGATAAAGTGAAAGAAGTAGACAAATGCCTCTAGCCCACAATCGAATGGGCCGCACACATCAGTAAGACTAAGGCAAGAATCTGTGGCCTCTCCCATGTCAACAAAAGGGATTGTCATTTCCTTGAAGACAAATTCACAAGTTGGATTACTCAAAAGTCAATGGACTCAATAAGCCCATTTTCTCAATTTGTTAATCCTAATCTTCTCATATGACCGAATCTCAGGTCCATAGATACTCTTTTGGACCCCTTTATCCTATGCGTTTGGCATTCACTGTTTGCTCGATAGTAAAACATACATCAATATCAACTGATAAAGACATTAATAAGACCATTTGAATTTTATTTCTTCATAAAGAAGTACAATGTTCTAAGAACGTATCACATAACCTTTGCTAGCATGAAAACAAAAATCAAATTCCCTAGCTGAGGCACATAATAACAGTCTTTAAAAAAGTCAAACCAGATGGTAATCGCAGAGGGTATGTCCCAGGTACTGCAGCAACTCTTGCTCCATTCGAGCAGAATCATTCTCCCATCCCCGCCCTCTGCATCCTCAAGACCCCGCATAGAAGTGCACAAGTAAGCACTAGAACCAGAGTCAAGCACCCAACTGATGCAGAAGAATATAAGTTAGACTCAATAACGACATACCTCCAGAAGGACCTTCCTCTTTTCTTAGGGGTGGCCAGTAAGTAGGCAGTTTCGCTTCCATGGCCGTGCTTGTTGCAATGAAATACTTTCTTTGCACGACCTTCTTCTTCGGTCTCGCTTCTTCTCTTTCCTTCCACCTTCTGCTTTTTCACAACTACTCCTTCTTTCCAAAGACTTTCTTGGAAGAAGTCCGTCTCCATACAAGACTGAGCCTTTAGAACCTTTCATAGAAAAGCAAGCGTAACAGCATTCATCATCCGCAAGATTTTGAAGTTTATGCATTGGTAATTCATGATGAATTGCCCATATGCATCATCAAGGATTGCAGAAATATATCATTGCAATATCCAAGTCCAATCTCACCACGATTCCTCAAGCTCTTCCATTCCTTGACATCATTCAGAATGATCTGGACTGACTGCCCATCACGCATCTTAGCCTTAAAAGTCGTTTGTGACTGATACTTGCTGCCGACTCTGTTCATCAAACATCTCCCTGAGGTGAGCCACATTTGGCGAGCAGTCCCGATATCTTCATGTTGCGCTGAGCCTCATACATCGACCCAACATGTTAGGATCTGCCTTATTTCTTCGCAATCCATTTCTAGAGATGCCTCTGTTCAGTGGATGGACAGCTGGTAAGTAGAGGGTCCGGTCCAAAACATTTAACTCCGAACCCAAAACAATTGATTCCTGAGTCCAACTTCTAATGATCCATCAGTCATGGTTCTAGGATACTACTAGTGGTTGAGCCAGACATTTCCGTAGAGGTCAAAGATTCTATTAGATACTTGTAATTTGACTGACCAATTTTTTAGGGATTTATTTTTAAAACAAATTAGCTCCCACTATTCTCCGATCCCACACTCCCTCTGTAAGTGCAAAAACTCGCTGATGATATGATTCTATGGTGTGCGGTCTCACCAACGACTCATACCTCACCAACATTATTGGTGATGGGTTAGCCAATGAGTGAACAACTCTGTCAAGTGATTCTCTAATCATGATGCACCCAAACTGGTCTCTAATTCATGAATCTCACCGTATCCGAAATTGATCCACTCCTTAGTTAAGTCAGACCTACCATTGCATAGACTGGTCCTACATTGTCTCTCACCGTATCCGAATATTGATCCAACCATCCTCCACCCATAGCATCCAATGCAATAACATGGTTGCGTTTCCCGTCAAACTAGCCACTGTTACCAATCGAGAACAATCAAACCCGAAAGCCGCCGCACGTCTCCAATGGTGGACAGAACCTAGACTTAATCTTTTCTTAGGAGAATTGATTCAGATCTCATTAAACCTAGACTTGCTTAGTCAATACAATAGCTATAACCTAGTGCAAGGTCAAGCTCGTATATGACCACCTCAGATCAGAACTGTTAACAGATAAGGCCAGTAAGTTGAGACCTGCGTGGAAGGAATATGCCGTTAACCGCACAAGAACTGCATTCAGTCGATGTACTTCCAATTAAAAACCAGTCGGTCATTCTGTGCCAAACTTACCTAACACACCAAATTGTTGACCAAACCAATTGGTTAGCCTAACAATCCACTCAACCTCGAGCCTAATTAGGTCTTGGCTTGATCGTGACTCGAATCTGGACCCAAGACTTAATCCTATTAGGGGGACTGTCATTAAGCATGTGATACCCATCTAAACCAACTCTGATTCGGTTTGAATCAACCCTTGACTAATCGAGCTATCCCTACCGAACCCAGTATTAATAAATGTCTCCCTTAGATCTGAAA
>QRFJ01004883.1:31742-60766 GCA_006176705.1 Cocos nucifera
ATTCTCAATTTTAGACCTAATTAATATTCCATAAACTTAATTCTTAATTAAGTTGGGTTCATAAACAAAATATGCACAATAAATCCTAGGGTTTCAGGATCTAGGGTTTTGCAGAAAGTAAGTTTTGGGTTTCTGATTAAGGACGAACACGCAGCACCCCTACACGTCATAAGAACACCCCATCGAATGGGAAGAGAGGGCCTTTAAACCCTTCTTCGTTCTTATGACCGGACGGCCAAGAGGAACGCCTTAATCAGGAACATGTAAATCTACAAAACAGTTATAGATCTATATCATATATCTCATATACAAATTTAGATCTAATCAAGGCATATTTTGCATACATCTCATGTATCATAATCATGCATGTTTTCAGATCTAAATTATCACATAATAATCTGAAAAAATTAGATTTAAATTGATCTAATCAAAATAAATTCTAATCTAGACAATTATGTAGAACTATTCTACAACTAGTCTAGTCATGCATCTATCATATCTCATATGATATTTAAAATTAAATAATTTTTATTTGCTGTTTATCAGATGTTATTATAACACTTATAATATCAGAAAATAGTAAATAAGAAGATCTAAAATATGATTTAATCATATTAAATCAAAGACATGCAAAACTATTCTATAGAACTATTCTATTCTAGAACTAGTCATGCATATCTTCATGTTCTTAGATCCAAATCATTTAATTTTAATTTTTCTGATTTCAGATCTGATCACATCTCATGTGACATCTGAAATCACTTTATTTTTAATTAAAATAAAATTAAAATCAGATCTAAACAATTTTAGAACCATGGCTCTGATACCAGTTGAAGGGAAATCCTGATTTCCCGGTCCAGGTTCGTCCAGATCTGATTAGATCAAGAGATATATTTCAAAAATTTTCTCTTGATCTCAATCAGATCTTGATATGTTTCAGATCTGATTCTTATTATTTTAATAAATAAAATAAAATAAGATAAATTAAATCAAATTTAATTTACCTGATTTGGGTAATCCTATTACCCTGTAGATGATCCTGATTGCAGCGGAAGGTTCTGGATCTTAGCCACGCAAGCGCCTGGCCTCTACCGGTATCCACTCGGGTTGGATCTGGAGATCCTCTTCTTCTCTATCACACCTCCAAAAATCAGATCTGGATCTGATCTGGAGGATCTTCAAAACTCTTTTGAAGATCTGCAGTCGTCCTTTTGCAGCAGCGCAGCCTTCTTGCTTTTGATCGCCTTTCCTTGATCTGAATCGCACCAAACTAAGTCCAAAACACTTTTGGACGTGGAGAGCAAGGGGAGAAGAGAGTATGGCGTGGAGAAGGAGGGGAGAGGCAGCCTTGGACGTGGGAAATCTCTATTGAATTCACTTTCACTTAGGATTAGGGTTGGGCGCAGGGTCTTATTTATAGACCTCTTGTGATCCAACTCCTCTTCCTCTCAACCAATCACAACCCTTTGTGAAATCAGATCTAAATCTGATTGGTTGGAAAAAGAGACCCCTGGATTCCTCCTTAGAGGGCGCCTAAGACCAGTCAAACTGGATTCTTAGTAGAACTCTGATTGGAATCCTAAAGGGAGGTGGAGTCCTTGTCCAACAAGGACTCCTAGGCGCCTCCTACTTGGGCTCACGCCACCCTTGGCGTGCGCCCTTCTCCTTGCCAGGTTCTGGCAGGGGGACAAGCCCCCACCAGCTCTCCAATAGGTGCATGACATGTGGTCAAAAGTCAAAGGGTCAATGGTCAACGTTTGACCAGTCAAAGGTAGACTTTTGACCAAAGTCAAAGAACAAGAAATGGCAGGTGACCAAAAATGGCAGGTAATGTCTTACAAATAAGACAACCTATTCTGACTTGGACAACCTCCAGTCAGACCATATGAAGGCCTCTGATTGAGCACAAACTCCTTTGGCTCAGTCAGGACAACTTATTTATGATAGTAAAAGAAGAACGTTAGGTTCAATCGAGTGCTAGCACGATTTCCTTGAACCTAATTGAATCTCATTCAGATCAATTGAACTAGATCAGTTCAATTGATGATCACCAGATTCAAACCCTTGTTTGTGTGACCCAGTTAGGTTCAGTTCTGTATGGTAATGGGATATGTCATGATCTCTATCATAGACATCATCGAAACTCCTTTCGATGGATCAGAACTCTTCTGATTCGAACAGCTAGAATGATCGATCATCTAAATCATTCTAATTGCTCCCAAAATCCACCAGTGACACCTAGCAGTATATGGTGGCAACCCATCAGAGCTGAATGCGAACCTCTTGGTGCAGCTACCTGTGTGATTCAAGTTCTTCTATCTTGAGCCCCGATCAGATTAGGGTTAAGGTGAACTCGTCAAACCCTAGTCTCTGTCATATGATGTAATCATTCGATTCGAGTCCAATGTGAAAATCTAAATAGAAACTCTTTCTATTATTTCACTCTACCATGGCCATGGATTTCTGGACTTGATTCTCATGATCATCATAGGGCTACTCCTCTACCACCGAGGTAGATAGATTCCCATCTTGATGCAATCCAGTTCCTACAATGAACATGTCATAGCCAACATACACCTCAGGGTTCCATATGGCTAGGAGACCGAGTAATGGTGTAGTCAAACTATAACACCCTCAAGGTGAACTGCCGATGCATCTCAGGTCAAAGAACCAGACACACTACTGCAGCATCGAGTCAGTCATTGACGAGAAGGTAGACTCCCTAATGACTACTCGAGGTGGTCACGCTCAGTGCCCTCGTTCTCTAACGAGTACCTGTACTCTCGCTCCGGTGTCTCCACACCGTAGACTCAAGACTCATCTACTAAAGAGAAGCGATCGTACACCAACCTTCCGGATCAATCACCATCCTCGTGATGATCCTATGGTCGGGAGCTGTTTATGAGTTAATAATGATTATTCATGTCTTAAATTTTCAACTCTTGAAAATATGAATTATCATTACCATTAACTCAAAGGATGTATCACAGACACTAAATACACATGTGTGATAGAAAATAACCCATTTCATTAATTATAGTCAAAATTACAATTTTGCCCCTAGAAGTGTATTACAAGTGTCAGCCAATTCTGGCTTCTAGGGCACATATATCTAACACACAGACCTCCTGATTTTCCATTCATTATTAGAATCGGTATGAGATATGGCACGGTTCTTTAGAGCTCGATTCATAGGATATCCTAAAGAGTCATTAGGATACTATTTCTACATTCCAGAAGACCACAATGTGATTGTGAGTCGACATGCCATATTTCTTGAAAAATAGTTTATTCAAGATAGTGGCATTGGAAAGCAGATTAAGCTTGATGAGAAAGTCTCACAAGTGGAAAGAGCTAAGGACCAATAGAACCAAATCAGGTTGAGCCAATAAGAACACTACCTCCTCCACCTCGTAGATCGGAAAGAGTTTCCCGTCCCCCTGAAAGATACTTAGGTATTATTTCAGAGGACGTAGAGGAAATGTTCCTCATAGGTAATGGTGCTCATGGTGATGATCCCAAAACCTACAATGAGGCGATATCAGATATCGACTCCGAGAAATGGCTTGAGGCAATGAAGTCAGAGATCGACTCGATGCACTCAAACCAAGTCTGGACCTTGGTAGATCCACCAGAAGGTATAGTACCTATTGGGTGTAAATGGATCTTCAAGAGAAAGATTGGTGCAGATGGGAATGTGGAGACATTCAAGGCTAGACTGGTGGCAAAAGGTTATAGTCAACGTGAAGGCATTGACTATCAGGATACCTTTTCCCCGGTAGCTATGCTAAAATCCATCCGCACATTGCTTGCTGTTGCAGCCTATTTCGATTATGAAATATGGCAAATGGACGTGAAAACGGCATTCCTAAATGGATATCTTGAGGAAGATATCTATATGGAACAGCCGCTAGGTTTCACATCCAGTGATACTGATCACAAGGTTTGCAAGCTGCAAAGGTCCATATATGGACTTAAGCAAGCATCTCGGAGCTGGAACACTCGTTTCAGTGATGTGATCAAAAAGTTTGGTTTCATCAAAAATGAAGAGGAACCATGTGTTTTCAAAAGGGTCAGTGGGAGCGCTGTTGTCTTCCTCGTATTGTACGTGGATGACATCCTCCTTATTGGGAATGATATTCCCATGTTGACATCAGTCAAGATGTGGTTGTCCAAGGAATTCTCCATGAAAGACCTAGGTGAAGCATCCTTTATTCTAGGAATTAAGGTCTATAGGGATAGACCGAATAGGATGCTAGGACTTTCACAGAAGATGTACATAGAGGAAGTACTAAAGAGGTTTAGTATGGAAAACTCTAAGAGGGGATTAATACCCTTCAGACATGGTATTCATCTTTCCAAGAAGATGTGCCCCAGCACACCTGAGGAAATAGAACGCATGAGCAAGATCCCTTATGCTTCTGCAATAGGGAGCCTCATGTATGCCATGCTATGTACACGACCTGATATAGCCCATGCTGTGAGTGTCACAAGCAGATATCAGTCAAATCCAGGTGAAGAACACTGGACTTCTGTGAAATGTATCCTTAAGTACTTGAGAAGAACTAAGGATATGATGTTGGTCTTTGGTAACGGAGAACTCCTAGTCCAGGGATACACAGACTCGGACTTCATGTCCGATATAGATGATCGAAAGTCGACATCTGGCAGACTGTTTGTGCTGGAAGAGTTCCTAAGCAAACAGTGATACCATCTCATCCGCGATTACCTTGAGAAAGGTTACGTTGAGGTCAAGAGAGTCAACTCCGCAGATAATGTGGCAGACCCACTTACAAAGCCGTTGGGCCAGCAGAAGATCGAAGCCCACCTTGAGAAGATGGGACTTAGACTTGTAGCCAATTGGCTTTAGGACAAGTGGGAGATTGTTAGATATATGTGCCCTAGAAGCCAGAATTGGCTGACACTTGTAATACACTTCTAGGGGCAAAATTATAATTTTGACTATAATTAATGAAATGGGTTATTTTCTATCACACATGTGTATTTAGTGTCTGTGATACATCCTTTGAGTTAATGGTAATGATAATTCATATTTTCAAGAGTTGAAAATTTAAGACATGAATAATCATTATTAACTCATAAACAGCTCCCGACCATAGGATCATCACGAGGATGGTGATTGATCCGGAAGGTTGGTGTACGATCGCTTCTCTTTAGTAGATGAGTCTTGAGTCTACGGTGTGGAGACACCGGAGCGAGAGTACAGGTACTCGTTAGAGAACGAGGGCACTGAGCGTGACCACCTCGAGTAGTCATTAGGGAGTCTACCTTCTCGTCAATGACTGACTCGATGCTGCAGTAGTGTGTCTGGTTCTTTGACCTGAGATGCATCGGCAGTTCACCTTGAGGGTGTTATAGTTTGACTACACCATTACTCGGTCTCCTAGCCATATGGAACCCTGAGGTGT
The DNA here is from genome assembly GCA_006176705.1 of Cocos nucifera. NCBI lineage: Eukaryota > Viridiplantae > Streptophyta > Magnoliopsida > Arecales > Arecaceae > Cocos > Cocos nucifera. The sequence goes on from QRFJ01004883.1 coordinate 37,172, forward strand.
ATGTTGGCTATAGCATGTTCATTGTAGGAACTGGATTGCATCAAGATGGGATCTATCTACCTCGGTGGTAGAGGAGCAGCCCTATGATAATCATGAGAATCAAGTCCTGAAGCCCATGGCCATGGCAGAGTGAAATAATAGAAAGAGTTTCTATTTAGATTTTCACATTGGACTCGAATCGAATGATTATATCATATGACAGAGACTAGGGTTTGACGAGTTTACCTTAACCCTAATCTGATCGGGGCTCAAGATAGAAGAACTTAATCACACAGGTAGCTGCACCAAGAGGTTCGCATTCAGCTCTGATGGGTTGCCACCATATACTGCTAGGTGTCACTGGTGGATTTTGGGAGCAATTAGAATGATTTAGATGATCGATCATTCTAGCTGTTCGAATCAGAAGAGTTCTGATCCATCGAAAGGAGTTTCGATGATGTCTATGATAGAGATCATGACATATCCCATTACCATACAGAACTGAACCTAACTGGGTCACACAAACAAGGGTTTGAATCTGGTGATCATCAATTGAACTGATCTAGTTCAATTGATCTGAATGAGATTCAATTAGGTTCAAGGAAATCGTGCTAGCACTCGATTGAACCTAACGTTCTTCTTTTACTATCATAAATAAGTTGTCCTGACTGAGCCAAAGGAGTTTGTGCTCAATCAGAGGCCTTCATATGGTCTGACTGGAGGTTGTCCAAGTCAGAAAAGGTTGTCTTATTTTGTAAGACATTACCTGCCATTTTTGGTCACCTGCCATTTCTTGTTCTTTGACTTTGGTCAAAAGTCTACCTTTGACTGGTCAAATGTTGACCATTGACCCTTTGACTTTTGACCACATGTCATGCACCTATTGGAGAGCTGGTGGGGGCCTGTCCCCCTACCAGAACCTGGCAAGGAGAAGGGCGCACGCCAAGGGTGGCGTGAGCCCAAGTAGGAGGCGCCTAGGAGTCCTTGTTGGACAAGGACTCCACCTCCCTTTTGGATTCCAATCAGAGTTCTACTAAGAATCCAGTTTGACTGGTCTTAGGCGCCCTCTAAGGAGGAATCCAGGGGTCTCTATTCCAACCAATCAGATTTAGATCTGATTTCACAAAGGGTTGTGATTGGTTGAGAGGAAGAGGAGTTGGATCACAAGAGGTCTATAAATAAGACCCTGCGCCCAACCCTAATGCTAATGCAATTCAATTGAGAAACCCCACGCCCCAAGGCTGCCTCTCCCCTCCTTCTCCATGCCATAGTCTCTTCTCCCCTTGCTCTCCACATCCAAAAGAGTTTTGGACTTTGGTTGGTGCGATTCAGATCAAGGAAAGGCGATCAAAAGCAAGAAGGCTGCGCTGCTGCAAAAGGACGACTGCAGATCTTCAAAAGAGTTTTGAAGATCCTCCAGATCAAATCTAGATCTGATTTTTGGAGATGTGATAGAGAAGAAGAGGATCTCTAGATCCAACCCGAGTGGATACCGATAGAGGCCAGGCGCTTGCGTGGCTAGATCCAGAACCTTCCGCTGCAATCAGGATCATCTACAGGGTAATAGGATTACCCAAATCAGGTAAATTAAATTTGATTTAATTTATCTTTTTTTATTTTATTTATTAAAATAATAAGAATCAGATCTGAAACATATCAAGATTTGATTGGGATCAAGAGAAAATTTTTGAAATATATCTCTTGATCTAATCAGATCTGGACGAACCTGGATCGGGAAATCAGGATTTCCCTTCAGTTAAGACTTAATTAGGCTCGATGGTTAGAGTCTAGATTATAGGCTAACCCAATTGGTTCTAGCTCGATAATTTGGTGTCTAAGGTAAGTTTGGCAATATGATCAACTGGTTTTAATTGGGAGCTACTCGACTTGAATGCATTCTTATCAAGTTAATGGCATATCCCTTCCATCGGTCTCACTTACCTGGCCATATTTATTAGCTCAGTCCAGATCTGAGGTGGCTAATAATCTGAGCTAATCCATACCACTAGGTTAGTCATAATGGTTATGGCTATGTTAAGTCAAGTTTAAAGAGACCTAAATCAAATCTTCCTAAGAAAAGATTAAGTCTAAGATCTTCCACCATTGTAGATATGCGGGCCCTTTCCAGGGTTGATTATTGTCTGTTGGTCATAATGGTTCAGTTGCACCGGAAAGATGCAACCATGTCTATTAGACATTGGATGCTGCGGGCTGAAGGATGGATTGGGATCAATATTCAAAATACAGTGAGAGATCTAATTGGGAATCCAATTTATGCAAATGGTGGGTCTGACTTAACTAAGCAGCGGATCAATATTCAGGGCATGGTGAGATTCATGAATTAGAGATCAAGCTTGGGTGCACCATGATTAGAGAATCATTGGATAAGAGTTGTTCACTCATTGGCTAACCCATCATCAATAACTGTTAGGTGAGGTGATGAGTCAGTTGGTGGGACTATACCATCCACTAAAAATTATTAATCATGAAGATTTTTGCATCTCTATACAGGGAGTGTGGAGATTCAAGAAAATAGTGTGAGCTAATTTATTTAAAAATTAAATTTCTAAACAAATTATTCAAGTTTTAATTGTAAAATCTAACTAAAAACTTTGACTCTCTATACGAAAAGAAAAATATCTACATCTAACCCACTAGCTCGCATCCTGGACACCCATAGATTGATCGAACCTAATTACAAGAATTGGCTCCAAAACTTCAAAATTATTTTAGGTTTTGAGAAGTTAACTCATGTATTGGACTAGGATCTCCCCACCTTATCAGCCCATCCATTCACTGAACAGAGAGTGTCTCTTGACAAATAGATGGATGAAGATAACAAGGTCAGATACTACATGTTGGGCTTGATGTCTGATAAGCTTCAGTGGCAACATTAATATATTAAGACTGCCCACCAAATGTTGGCTCACCTGCAAGAATTGTTTGGTGAACAGAGTCGTGCAACCAAATATTAGATCACTAAACGCCTGTTTAAGGCTAAAATGCATGATGGACAGTCAGTCCAAGATCATTGTCTGATGATGATCAAGGACTTGGAAGAGCTTGAAAAGCTTAGAGTGAAGTTAGATTAGGATATGCACAATGACATAATTCTGCAATCCTTGACTGATGCGTATGGGCAGTTCATCATGAACTACCATATGCATAAACTTCAGAGTACTCTAGTTGAGCTTCTGAACATGTTGGTTACTGCTGAGCTTTCTATGAAAGGTTCTAAAGGCTTAGTACTTGCTATGGAATGGACTTCTTCCAAGAGAAAGTCTTCTGAAAAGAAGAAGAAATCTATGAAAAGACAGAAGATGGAAGGTGGAAAGAAAAATAAAGCAAAGCTAAAGAAGAAGGTCGTTGACAAAGAAAAGTATTTTCATTGTAATACTGACAGCCATTGGAAGTGAAACTGCTCTATGTACCTGGCCATCCTAAAGATTAAGAAGAAGACAAGTCCTTCTAAAGGTATGCTCATTATTGAATCTAACCTTATGGTTTCTACTACATTTACTTGGGTGTTTGACTCTGGTTCTAGTGCTCATTTGTGCACTTCTATGTAGGATCTTGAGGATAGCAGGAGGCTGAGGGATGGAGAGATGATCCGACGTGTTAAAAATGGAGCAAGAGTTGCTGCTGTGGCCATAGAAATCCACCCTCTTTGACTACCGTTTGACTTAGATTTAGTACTTAGGGATTATTATTATGTGCCTGCTACAAGCAGGAATTTGATTTCTGTTTCATATTTAGCATAAGAAGGCTATGTAATTAGTTTTCTTAAGGACCATTGTAATATTCTTTATAAAAGAAATAAAATTATAAGTGGTTTCCTCATTAACAGTCTCTACCAGTTACATATTGATGTATCTATTTTTAATAACGAGCAAAATGTGAATGCAGTAAAATGACCCAGGGATAGTCCGAATGATAGGTATCTATGGCACTTAAGGCTAGGTCATATAGTAGAAGATAGAATTAATAAATTGAAGAAAACTAGACTATTGAGTCCATTGACTTTCAAGTCATATCCAATTTGTGAATCATGTCTTCATGGCAAAATGACTAAGCTTCCTATTATGGGACATGGGAAAAGGGCCATGGATCTACTTGCTTTAATACATACTCATGTGTGCGGCCTATTTGATGTGCGGACTAGAGGCATCTTTGTCTACTTCATAATCTTTATCGATGATTTATCTCGATATGGGTACGTGTATCTTATGAGACACAAGTCTGAAGGTTTTGAAAAGTTCAAAAAATTCAGACATGAAGTAGAAAATCAAATTGGAAAGTCCATTAAGGTTCTTCAATCAGATTGAGGTGGTGAATACCTTAGTTGAAAATTCTTAAACTATCTAAAGCAAAAAGGCATAGTTTGTCAATGGACTCCACCTGAAATACCTTAACTCAACGAGATTTTAGAAAGGAGTAATCGGATCCTATTAGATATGGTCCGATTCATGATGAGCTTCATAGACCTTCCTGATTTTCTTTAGGGATATAGTCTGTTAACTACAATATGTTTACTGAATAGGATTCTCTCTAAAATCATTCCTACCATACCATATGAGATATGGCATAGTAAGAAACCAAGTCCGAGTCATCTCAAAATTTGGGATTGTCTGGCTCATGTCAAAAGATAACAAGAGAATAAGTTAAACTTTAGGTCCTTTAGAGCTTGATTTATAGGATATCCTAAAGAGTCATTAGGATATTATTTCTACATTTCAAAAGACCACAATATGATTGTAAGTCGGTATGCCATCTTTCTTGAAAAATAGTTTATTCAAGATAACGGCATTGAAAAGTAGATCAAACTCAAGGAGAAAGTCTCACAAGAGCAACGAACTAAGGACCCTGTGGAACCAAATCAGGTTGAGCCAATACAATCACTACCTTCTCCACCTCATAGATCAAAAAGGGTTTCCTATCCCCCTAAGAGGTACTTAGGTACTATCTTAGAGAAAGTAAAGAAAATGTTCCTCGTAGGTAATGGGGTTCATGGTGATGATCCCAAAACCTATGATGAGATGATATCAGATATCAATTCCAAGAAATGGTTAACGGCAATGAAGTCAAAAATTGACTCGATACACTCAAACCAAGTCTGGACCTTGGTAGATCCACCAGAAGATATAGTACCTATTGGGTGTAAATGGATCAACAAGAGAAAGATTGGTGCAGATGAAAATATGGAGACATTGAAAGCTAGATTAGTGGCAAAAGATTATAGTCAGCACAAAGGCATTGACTATCAGGATACCTTTTCACTAGTAGCTATGCTAAAATCCATCCACACATTGCTTGCTGTTGCAACTTATTTTGATTATAAAATATGGCAAATGGATGTCAAAATAACATTCTTAAATGGATACCTTGAGGAAGATATCTATATGAAACAGTCGCTAGATTTCACATCCAGTGATATTGATCATAAAGTATGCAAGCTGTAAAGGTCCATATATGGACTTAAGCAAGCATCTCAGAGCTGGAATACTCAATTTAATGATGTGATCAAATTATTTAATTTCATCAAAAATAAGGAGGAATCATGTATTTTCAAAAAGGTCGGTGGGAGCGCTATTGTCTTCCTTGTACTATACCTAGATGATATCCTCCTTATTGAGAATGATATTCCTATGTTAACCATAGTTAAAATGTGGTTGTCCAAAGAATTCTCCATGGAAGATCTAGGAGAAGCATCCTTCATTCTAGAAATTAAGGTCTATAGAGATGACCGAATAGGATGCTAGGTCTTTCACAGAAGATGTACATAAAGGAAGTGCTAAAGATGTTTAGCATGGAAAACTCCAAGAGGGGATTGGTTCCCTTCAGACATGGCATTCATCTCTCCAAGAAAATGTGTCCCAATACACCAGAGGAGATTGAACGCATGAGCAAGATCCCTTATACTTCAGCAATAGGGAGCCTCATGTATGCATGATATGTACACGACCTAATATAGCCCATGCTGTGAGTGTCACAAACAGATATCAGTCGAATCTAGGTAAAGAATACTGAACTTCTATGAAATGTATCCTTAAGTACTTGAGAAGAACTAAACATATGTTGTTGGTTTTTGGTAATGGAGAACTCCAAGTTCAGGGGTATAAAGACTCAGATTTTATGTCCGATATAGATGATCGAAAGTCGACATCTAGGAGTCTATTTGTGTGTAATGGTGGTGCTGTCAGTTGGAAGAGTTCTAAGTAGACAGTGATAGCAGATTCTATCATGGAAGCAGAATACATCGCTGCATCAGAAGCTGTGAAGGAGGCATTCTGGTACAAAAAATTCATCCTAGAGATCGAAGTGATGCCATTAGATGCCATTCCTTCGTAATGTGACAACAATGGCGCCATAGCCCTTGCTAAGGAGCCGTGATCTCATCAAAAATCTAAGCACATTAAGCGACGATACCACCTAATCTGTGATTACCTTGAGTAAGGTTATGTCGAGGTCAAGAGAGTCAACTCCATAGATAATGCAGCTAACCCACTCACAAAGCCGTTGGGCCATCAGAAGATGGAAACCCAACTTGAGAAGATTGGACAAGGATTTGTAGCCAATTGGCTTTAGGTCAAGTAGGAGTTTGTTAGATATGTGTGCCCTAGAAGCCAGAATTAGCTAACACTTGTAATACACAACTAAGGGTAAAATTATAATTTTGACTATAAGTAATAAAATGGATTATTTTCTGTCATAGCATGTATTTGAAAGTGTCTGTGATACATCTCTTGAGTTAATGGTAATGATAGTTCATATTTTCAAGAGTTGAAAATTTAAGACCAATTTTTATTATTGACTCATAAAATGCTTCCGACCTTAGGATCATCATGAGGATGGTTATTGATCCAAAAGGTTGATGTATGATCGCTTCTTTAGGATAGATGAGTCTTGAGTCTACAGTGTAGAGACATTGGAGTGAGAGTATAGGTACTCGCTAGAGAATGAGGGCACTAAGCGTGACCACCTCGAGTAGTCATGAGGAAGTCTACCTTCTTGTCAATGATTGGCTCGAAGCTGCAGTGGTGTGTCTAGTTCTTTGACCTGAGGTGCATTGGCAGTTCAACTTGAGGGTGTTATAGTTCGACTATACCATAACTTGGTCTCCTAGCCATTCGGAATTCTGAGGTGTATGTTAGCTATAGCATGTTAATTGTAAGAATTGGATTGCACCAATAGGGAATCTATCTACCTCAGTAGATGACGAGCAGCCCTATGATGATCATGAGAATCAAGTCCATAAGCCCATAGCCATGGTAGAGTGAAATAATAGAAATATTTCTATTAGAATTTTTACACCGAACATGAATTGAATGATTAATTCATATGATGGAAATTAGGATTTGACGAGATCACCTTAACCCTAATTCGATCGAAGCTCAAGATAGAGAAACTTAATCACACAGGTAACTACACCAAGAGATTTATTTTCAGTTCTAATGGCTTGCCACTATATGCTGCTAGGTGTCACTGGTAAATTTTGGAAGCAATTAGAATGATTTGGATGATGGATCATACTAGTTATCTGAATCAGAAAAGTTCTAATCTATCGAAAGGTATTTCGATGATGTCGATGATAGAGATCGCAATGTATCTCATTACCATACGTAATTGAACCTAACTGGGTCATACAAACAAGGATTTAGATCTGGATATCATCAACTAGACTAACCTAGTTCAATTGATTTGAATAAGATTTAATTAGATTCAAGAAAATCATGCTAGCACACGATTGAGCCTAATGTTTTCCTTCAACAATCATTAAAAGATATCTTGACTGAGCCAAATATGTTTGGGCTTACTTAGAAACCTTTACATGGTCTGACTAGAGCTTGTCTAGGTCAAAAAAGTGTTATCTTAATTTATGAGATAAATTTGAGATAACACCTGTAATTTTCCATCACCTACTAAATCTTGTCTTTTGACTTTGGTCAAACGTTGACCTTTGACACTTAGACATCTACCGATGTGTCATGCATCCAAAAGAGAGAAGATGGGGCTTTGTCCCCTTGTTAAAAAGAAGAAAGGGAGGGGGCACACACCTAGGGAGGCATGCGCCCAAAGAGGATGATGCCTGGAGTCCCATACAGATGGGACTCCAGGTTGCTTCATGCTCTCTACTTGGATGGCGCCAAAGACTCTTTTTTGACCAGTCTTGGCACCACCTAAAGAGGTTTATGAGGGACTCTAATATAATTGGATTAGATGATGTCATTTCACTAATCAGATTTAGATCTGATTGCATAAAGAGCCATGATTGGTCGGGATGATGTGGCACTGCATGGCGTAGTAGGATCTATATAAATCCTATCTACACCTAGGATTTAGAGTTTTCTATCCTTTTCCCATGCCACATAGCCCATCTCCCTCCTTCTCCATGCCACCCTCTACTTCTCTCTCTCCTCTCCATGCCCAAGAGGTTTTGGGCTCCAGTTTGCCATGATCCAAGTAAGAGAAAGGTGACAGAAAAGAAAGAAGGTAGCACTGCTGCAAGAGACAATACTTGATCTTCAAAAGGTATTTTGAAGACCTTCAAGATCAGATCCAAATCTAATTTTTGGAGCACAGATTGAGAAGGAGATGATCTCCAGATCCTGCTCAAGTGGATACTAGTAGAGGTTAGGCGCTTGCGTGGCTACATCCAGAACCTCAAGCAAACATCAGGATCATCACAGGATAATAGGATTACCCATAACAAGATATAATTAAATTAGATTTAATTTAATTTAATTTTATTTTATTTTGTTAGATCGATAAAATTAGATCTGAAGAATCTCAGATCTAATTTGGATCTAAGAGAAAAATTTTTAAAATATCCTTCTTGATCAAATTAAGATCTGAACGAATCTGACCTAGGAAATAGGGTGTTTCCTCCAACTATATTTCCTCTACATCCTCTGAAATGGTACCTAAGTACCTCTCAGGAGGATGAAAAATTCTACCTAATCTATAAGGTGAAGGAGGTTGTATTTAGATTGGCTAAGACTGACTGGGTTCCTCAGGTTCATTGGCTCGTTACTCTTTGGAGACCTTCTCCTTGAGTTTAATCTATCTCTCGATGCCACCATCTTGAATAAACTATTTTTCAAAAAAAATGGCCTCTCGATTCACAATCACATTATGGTCTTCACGAATGTAGAAATAGTATCCTAATGACTCCTTAGAATATTCAATGAATCGATCTCTAAATGACCTAGACTCTAATTTGTCTGCCTATTTCTTGACATGGGTCAAACAATCCTAAATTCTGACATGACTCAGGCTTGATTTTTTACCATGCCATATCTCTTATGGTGTGGTATGAATGATTTTAGAGGGAACCCAATTCAGTAAGTAGATAGCGGTCATTAAACTATGTGCCCAAAGAAACTCAGGAAGGTTTGTAAAGCTCATCATGGATCGGACCATATCTAATAGATTTTGAATTCTCCATTCTGAAATCTTGTTGAGTTGAGACATTCCAAGTGAAGTCCATTGAGAGACTATGCCATTATTTTTGAGATAGTCTAGAAATTTCCAACTAAGATATTCGTCTCCACGATCTGATCAAAGAACCTTAATGATTTTTTTAGTTTGCTTTTTTACTTCATGTTTAAATTTCTTAAACTTTTCAAAGGCTTCAGACTTGTATCGCATCAAATACACATACCTATGTCGAGATAGATCATCGATAAAAATAATAAAATAGACAAAATTATCTCTGGCCAACACATCAAATGAGCTCCATATATTTGTATGTACTAAGGCAAGTAGGTTTGTGACCCTTTCTCCATGTCCTATAAAAGGAAGCTTAGTCATTTTATCTTGATAACATGATTTATAAATCGAATATGATTTGAAAGTCAATAGACTCATAAGTCTAGATTTCTCCAATTAGTTAATTCTATCTTCGTCCATATGATCTAGCCTAAGATGCCATAGATACCTATTGTTCAGACTATCCCTAGGTTGCTTAGATCCTATGGCATTCATATTTTGCTCGATATTTAATACAGATACATTAACATGCAATTGATAGAGATCGTTAATTAAGAAAATACTTATAATTTTATTTCTTTCAAAAGGAATAGTATAGTAGTCCTTAAGAAAGCTAATTACATAACCTTCCTGTGCTAAACAAGAAATAGAAATCAAATTCTTGCTTGTTGTAGGTATAAAATAATAGTCCCTAAGTACTAAATCTAATCCTGACAGTAATCAAACAGGATAGATTTTCATGGCCACAACAGCAACCTTTGCTTTATTTTTGATGCGCAGGATCATCTCACCATCCCTCAACCTTCTGCTCTTCTCAAGACATTGCATAGAAGTGTACAAGTGAGAACTAGAACCAGAGTCAAGCATCCAAATAGATGCAGAAGAAACTGTAAGGTTAGATTGAATAACTAGCATACCTCTAGAAGGACCTACCTCCTTCTTGTTCTTCAAGCTGGCTAGGTATAAAGGACAATTCCGCTTTCAATGGATGTTGGTGTTGCAATAAAAATACTTTTCTTTGTCAGCGACCTTCTCCTTTGGCTCTTCCTTTTTCTTCTTCCCACCTTCTATCTTTTGCTTCTTCGTAGACTTCTTCTTCTTTCCAAAAAAAATTTTCTTGAAAGAAGTCCGCTCCACAGCAAGTACTGAGCCCTTTGAACCTTTTAGAGAAAGCTCAATAGTAACTAGCATATTCATGAGTTTAGCCAAGGTACATTGAAGCTAATGCATATAGAAGTTCATGATGAACTACCTATATGCATCAGTCAAGGATTGTAGGATCACATCAATCTATAGATCCTTATCAAGCACGACACCGAGCTTCTCAAGCTCCTATAGATACTTGATCATTATTAAATAATGATCTCAGACTGACTATCCATCATGCATCTGAGTCTTAAAATGTCTCCAAGAGACTTGATATTGGGTTATGCGACTCTGCTCACCAAACAACTCTTATAAATGAGCCAACACTTGGCAAGTAGTCTTGATATCTTCATGTTGGTGCTGTAATTCATTAGATATTAAGTCCAATATATAGTATCTATCTTTATTATCATCATCTGTCCACTTCTCTTGAGATGCTCTCTAATCCACGATCGGGCAGGCTGGTAAAGTGGGTGAGTCTAGGTCCAATACATAAGAAAATGTTTTGAAACTCAAAATGATTTTATAGGCCAAACCTTATAATTGAATTCGGTCAATCTTGAAGGGAAATCCTGATTTTTCGGACCAGGTTCATTCAGATCTGATTGGATCAAAATATATATTTCAAAAAAAATTTTCTTTGATCCAAATCAGATCTGAGATGTTTCAGATCTGATCTTTATTATTCTAATAATAAAAATAAAATTTAGATAAATTAAATCATATTTAATTTATTTTGATGTAGGATAATCCTATTACCCGTTGACGATCCTGTAAGCAGTGGAAGGTTCTAGATCTAGCCACGTAAGTGCCTGGCCTCTATCGGTATCCACTTGGGCTAGATCTGGAGATCCTCTTTTTCTCTATCACATCTCCAAAAATTAAATCTAAATCTGATTTGGAGGATCTTCAAAATAACTTTTGAAGATCAGCAGTTGTTTTTGCAGTAGCGCAGCCTTCTAGCTTTCTGTCACCTTTCTCTCATCTGGATTGCACCAACTTAGATCCCAAACTACTTTGGGCGTGCAGAGGAGAGGGAGAAGATGGTCTTGGCATGGAGGAGGAGGAGAGAGGTAGCCTTGGGGCATGGAGAATTGTATTGCTCTTTGAGCTGGGCGTAGGGTTTTATTTATAGACTATGTGTGATCCAACTCCTCTTCTTCCCAACCAATCACAACTCTTTATGAAATCAGATGTAAATCTGATTGGTGGGAATAGAGTCCCTAGAATTCATCCTTAGATGGGGCTTATGACCAATCAAACTTGATTCTTAGGAGAAGTCTAATCGGAATCCAAAAAGGAGATGGAGTCCCTATCCAACAGGGACTCCTGGGTGCCTCCTACTTGGGCACATGACAAGGATGGCATGCGCCCTCCTCCTTGCCAGGTTTTGATAGGGGAACAAGCCCCTACCAGCTCTCCAATAGGTGTGTGACACATTGACAAAAGTTAAAGTGTCAATGGTCAATATTTGACCAGTCAAATGTCAACTTTTGACCAAAGTCAAAGGACGAGAAATGGCAGATGAACAAAAAATGGTAGGTATTGTCTTATAAAATAAGACAACCCTTCTCTGACCTGGATAGGCTCCAGTCAAACCAAGTGAAGGCCTCTGATCGAGCACAAAAACCTTTGGCTCAGTCAGGATAACTATTTATGATAGTAAAAGAAGAATGTTAGGTTCAATCGAGTACTAGGACGATTTTCTTGAACCTAATTGAATCTCATTCAGATCAATTGAACTGGATCAGTTCAATTGATGATCACCAGATTCAAACCCTTAGTTTGTGTGACCCAGTTAGGTTCAGTTCTGTATGGTAATGGGATATGTCATGATCTCTATCATCGACATCATCGAAACTCCTTTCGATGGATCAGAACTCTTCTGATTCGAACAGCTAGAATGATCGATCATCTAAATCATTCTAATTGCTCCCAAAATCCACCAGTGACACCTAGCAGTATATGGTGGCAACCCATCAGAGCTGAATGTGAACCTCTTGGTGCAGCTACCTGTGTGATTAAGTTCTTCTATCTTGAGCCCCGATCAGATTAGGGTTAAGGTGAACTCGTCAAACCCTAGTTTCTGTCATATGATGTAATCATTCGATTCAAGTCCGAATGTGAAAACCTAAATAGAAACTCTTTCTATTATTTCACTCTACCATGGCCATGGGCTTCTGGACTTGATTCTCATGATCATCATAGGGCTGCTCCTCTACCACCGAGGTAGATAGATTCCATCTTGATGCAATCCAGTTCCTACAATGAACATGCTATAGCCAACATACACCTCAGGGTTCCATATGGCTAGGAGACCGAGTAATGGTGTAGTCAAACTATAACACCCTCAAGGTGAACTGCCGATGCACCTCAGGTCAAAGAACCAGACACACTACTGCAGCATCGAGTCAGTCATTGACGAGAAGGTAGACTTCCTAATGACTACTCGAGGTGGTCACGCTCAGTGCCCTCGTTCTCTAACGAGTACCTGTACTCTCGCTCCGGTGTCTCCACACCGTAGACTCAAGACTCATCTACTAAAGAGAAGCGATTGTACACCAACCTTCCGGATCAATCACCATCCTCGTGATGATCCTATGGTCGGGAGCATTTTATGAGTTAATAATGATTATTCATGTCTTAAATTTTCAACTCTTGAAAATATGAATTATCATTACCATTAACTCAAAGGATGTATCACAGACACTAAATACACATATGTGATAGAAAATAACCCATTTTATTGATTATAGTCAAAATTATAATTTTGCCCCTAGAAGTGTATTACAAGTGTCAGCCAATTCTGGCTTCTAGGGCACATATATCTAACAATCTCCCACTTGTCCTAAAGCCAATTGGCTACAAGTCTAAGTCCCATCTTCTCAAGGTGGGCTTCGATCTTCTGCTGGCCCAACGGCTTTGTAAGTGGGTCTGCCACATTATCTGTGGAGTTGACTCTCTTGACCTCGACGTAACCCTTCTCGAGGTAATCGCGGATGAGGTGGTATCGCCGCTCAATGTGCTTGGATTTCTGGTGAGACCTCGGCTCCTTAGCAAGGGCTATGGCGCCATTGTTGTCGCAGTATAGAGGAATGGCATCTGATGGCATTACTCCAATTTCTGCAGCAAACTTCTTGTACCAGAATGCTTCCTTCGCAGCCTCTGATGCAGCGATATATTCTGCTTCCATGGTGGAATCTGCTATCACGTTTGCTTGGAACTCTTCCAGCTGACAGCACCACCATTGCACACAAACAGACTCCCAGATGTCGACTTTCGATCATCTATATCGGACATGAAATCCGAGTCTGTGTATCCCTGGACTTGGAGTTCTCCATTACCAAAGACCAACATCATATCCTTAGTTCTTCTCAAGTACTTAAGGATACATTTCACAGAAGTCCAGTGTTCTTCACCTGGATTTGACTGATATCTGCTTGTGACACTCACAGCATGGGCTATATCAGGTCGTGTACATAGCATGGCATACATGAGGCTCCCTATTGCAGAAGCATAAGGGATCTTGCTCATGCGTTCTATTTCCTCAGGTGTGCTAGGGCACATCTTCTTGGAAAGATGAATACCATGTCTGAAGGGTATTAATCCCCTCTTAGAGTTTTCCATACTAAACCTCTTTAGTACTTTCCTCTATGTACATCTTCTGTGAAAGTCCTAGCATCCTATTCGGTCTATCCCTATAGACCTTAATTCCTAGAATAAAGGATGCTTCACCTAGGTCTTTCATGGAGAATTCCTTGGACAACCATATTTTGACTGTTGTCAACATGGGAATATCATTCCCAATAAGGAGGATGTCATCCACGTACAATACGAGGAAGACAACAGCGCTCCCACTGACCTTTTTGAAGACACATGGTTCCTCTTCATTTTTGATGAAACCAAACATTTTGATCACATCACTGAAACGAGTGTTCCAGCTCCGAGATGCTTGCTTAAGTCCATATATGGACCTTTGCAGCTTGCAAACCTTGTGATCAGTATCACTGGATGTGAAACCTAGCGGCTGTTCCATATAGATATCTTCCTCAAGATATCCATTTAAGAATGCCGTTTTCACGTCCATTTGCCATATTTCATAATCGAAATAGGCTGCAACGGCAAGCAATGTGCGGATGGATTTTAGCATAGCCACTGGGGAAAAGGTATCCTGATAGTCAATGCCTTCGCGTTGACTATAACCTTTTGCCACTAGTCTAGCCTTGAATGTCTCCACATTCCCATCTGCACCAATCTTTCTCTTGAAGATCCATTTACACCCAATAGGTACTATACCTTCTGGTGGATCTACCAAGGTCCAGACTTGGTTTGAGTGCATCGAGTCAATTTCTGACTGCATTGCCTCTAGCCATTTCTCAGGAGTCGATATCTGATATCGCCTCGTTGTAGGTTTTGGGATCATCACCATGAGCACCATTACCTACGAGGAACATTTCCTCTACTTCCTCTGAAATAATACCTAAGTATCTTTCAGGGGGATGGAAAAACTCTTTCCGATCTACGAGGTGGAGGAGGTAGTGTTCTTATTGGCTCAACCTGATTTGGTTCCAATTGGTCCTTAGCTCGTTGTACTTGTGAGACTTTCTCATCAAGCTTAATCTGCTTTCCAATGCCGCTATCTTGAATAAACTATTTTTCAAGAAAGATGGCATGTCGACTCACAATCACATTGTGGTCTTCTGGAATGTAGAAATAGTATCCTAATGACTCTTTAGGATATCCTATGAATCGAGCTCTGAAAGGACCTAAACTCTAACTTGTCCGCTTGTTGTCTTTTGACATGAGCCGGACAACCCCAAATTCTGAGATGACTCAGACTTGGTTTCTTACCGTGCCATATCTCATACGGTGTGGTAGGAACGGTTTTAGAGGGAACCCTATTCAGTAGATAAATTGAAGTTAACAATGAGTGTCCCCAAAGAAAATCAGGGAGGTCTGTGAAGCTCATCATGGATCGAACCATATCCAATAGAGTCCGATTTCTCCATTCTGAAACCCCGTTGAGTTGAGGTGTTCCTGGTGGAGTCCATTGAGAGACTATGCCATTTTTCCTTGAGATAGTCTAGGAATTCTCGGCTAAGGTATTCACCTCCTCGATCTGATCGAAGAACCTTAATGGGTTTTCCAGTTTGTTTTTCTACTTCATGTCTGAATTCTTTGAACTTTTCAAAAGCTTCAGACTTGTGTCTCATAAGATACACATACCCATACCTAGACAGATCATCGGTAAAGGTAATGAAGTAGACAAAATTGCCTCTAGCCGGCACATCAAATGGGCCGCACACATCAGTATGTACTAGGGCAAGGAGATCTGTGGCCCTTTCCCCATGTCCTAACAAAAGGGAGTTTAGTCATTTTGCCTTGAAGACAAGATTCACAAGTTGGATATGACTCGAAAGTCAATGGACTCAATAGCCCATTTTTCTCCAATTTGTTGATCCTATCTTCTGCTATATGACCTAATCTCAGGTGCCATAGATATCTATCGTTTGGACTATCCCTAGGTCGTTTGGCATTCACGTTTTGCTCGATAGTTAGAAATAGGTACATCAATATGTAGCTGATAAAGATCCATTAATAAGAAAACCATTTGCAATTTTATTTCTTTCATAAAGAATGTTACAATGGTCCTTAAAGAAGGTAATCACATAGCCTTCTAGTGCTAAGCATGAAACAGAAATCAAATTCCTGCTAGCTGCAGGCACATAATAACAGTCTTTCAAAACTAAGTCTAAACCAGATGGTAATCGAAGAGGGTATGTTCCCACCGGCCACTGCAGCAACTCTTGCTCCATTATCCGATGCGTAGGATCATGTCTCCATCCCTCAGCCTCCTGCTATCCTCAAGACCCTGCATGGAAGTGCACAGATGAGCACTAGAACCAGAGTCAAGCACCCAACTGGATGCAGAAGAAACCGTAAGGTTAGACTCAATAACGAGCATACCTCCAGAAGGACCTTCCTTCTTGTTCTTCAGGGTGGCCAGGTAAGTAGGGCAGTTCCGCTTCCAGTGGCCATCGCTGTTGCAATGGAAATACTTTCCTTTGACATCGGCCTTCTTCTTCGGCTCTGCCTTCTTCTTCTTTCCTCCTTCCACCTTCTTGCTTTTTTTGCAGACTTCTTTTTCTTTCCATAAGACTTTCTTTTGGAAGAAGTCCATTCCATAGCAAGAACTGAGCCTTTAGAACCTTTCATAGAAAGCTCAGCGGTGACCAGCATATTCATTAATTCGGCCAAGGAATTTTGAAGTTTATGCATGTGGTAATTCATGATGAATTGCCCATATGCATCAGTCAAGGATTGCAGAATAATATCGTTCTGTAGATCCAAGTCTAACTTCACACCGAGCTTCTCAAGCTCTTCCATGTCCTTGATCATCATCAGACAGTGATCTTGGACTGACTGCCCATCATGCATCTTAGCCTTAAAAAGTCATTTTGTGACTTGATACTTTGGCTGCGCGACTCTGTTCACCAAACATCTCTTGCATAGGTGAGCCAACATTTGGTGAGCAGTCCCGATATCTTCATGTTGGCGCTGGAGCTCATCAGACATCGAGCCCAACATGTAATATCTGGCCTTATTATCTTCGTCTATCCATTTTTTCAGAGACGCTCTCTATTCAGTGGATGGATGGGCTGGTAAGGTGGGAGGGTCCTGGTCCAATACATGGGTTAACTTCTCGAAACCCAAAATGATTTTGTAGTTCTTGAGCCAATCTTTATAATTGGGTCCAGTCAGTCTATGTGTGTCCAGGATACGTGCTAATGGGTTGGACGCAGATATTTTTCTACAGAGAGTCAAAGATTCTAGTTAGATACTATAATTATGACTTGACCAATTTGTTTAGAAATTTTATTTTTAAATAAATTAGCTCTCCACTATTTTCTTGGATCCCTACACTCCCTCTGTAGAGATGCGAAAATCTCCATGATTAATGATTTCTAGTGGGTGGTGCAGCATCACCAACTGACTCATCACCTCACCTAACAGTTATTGGTGATGGATTAGCCAATGAGTGAACAACTCTTGTTCAATGATTCTCTAATCACATGCACCCAAACTTGGTCTCTAATTCATGAATCTCACCG
Source organism: Cocos nucifera (assembly GCA_006176705.1). Classification (NCBI taxonomy): domain Eukaryota; kingdom Viridiplantae; phylum Streptophyta; class Magnoliopsida; order Arecales; family Arecaceae; genus Cocos; species Cocos nucifera. The sequence goes on from QRFJ01004883.1 coordinate 54,898, forward strand.
TATCCAGAATATTGATCCACTCCTTAGTTAAGTCAGACCCATAATTTGCACAGACTGGATTTCTAATTAAGTCTCTCACCGTATCCGGAATATTAAGCCCAACTCATCCTCCAGCCCATAGCATCCAATGCCTAATACCCATTGATGATCCAGTAAGCAATGGAAGGTTCTGGATCTAGCCACGCAAGTGCCTGGCCTCTATCGGCATCTACTTGGGCTGGATCTAAAGATCCTCTTCTTCTCTATCACGTCTTCAAAAATTAGATCTGAATCTGATTTGGAGGATCTTCAAAATAACTTTCGAAGATCAGCAGTTGTCTTTTACAGCAGCGCAGTCTTCTAGCTTTCTATTGACTTTCTCTCATCTGGATTGTACCAACTTAGATCCCAAACTACTTTGGGCATGGAGAGAAGAGGGAGAAGATGGTCTTGGCATGGAGGAGGAGGAGAGAGGTAGTCTTGGGGCATGGAGAATTGTATTGCTCTTTGAGTTGGATCCAACTCCTCTTCTTCCCAACCAATCACAACCCTTTGTGAAATCAGATCTAAATCTAATTGGTGGGAATAGAGTCTCTTGGATTCATCCTTAGATGGTGCCTATGACCAGTCGAATTTGGTTCTTAGGAGAAGTCTAATCGGAATCCAAAAAGGAGATGGAGTTTCTGTCCGATAGGAACTCCTGGGTGCCTCCTGCCCTTGGCGTGCACCCTCCTCCTTGCCAGGTTCTGGTAGGAGAACAAGCCCCTACTAGCTCTCCAATATGTGCGTGACACGTGGACAGAAGTCAAAGTATCAATGGTCAACATTTGACCAGTCAAAGGTTAACATTTGACCAAAGTCAAAGGATGAGAAATGGCAGATGACCAAAAAATGATAGATATTATCTTACAAAATAAGACAATCCTTCTCTGACCTGGACAGGCTCCAGTCAGACCAAGTGAAGGCCTCTGATCGAGCACAAACTCCTTTGGCTCAGTCAGGACAACTATTTATGATAGTAAAAGAAGAATGTTAGGTTTAATTGAGTGCTAGCATGATTTCCTTAAACCTAATTGAATCTCATTCAGATCAATTGAACTGGATCAGTTCAATTGATGATCACCAGATTCAAACCCTTGTTTGTGTGACCCAGTTAGGTTCAGTTCTGTATGGTAATGGGATATGTCATGATCTCTATCATCGACATCATCAAAACTCCTTTCGATGGATCAGAACTCTTCTGATTCGAATAGCTAGAATGATCGATCATCTAAATCATTCTAATTGCTCCTACAATCCACCAGTGACACCTAGTAGTATATAGTAGCAACCCATCAGAGTAGAATGGGAACATCTTGGTGTAGCTACCCATGTGATTAAGTTCTTCTATCTTGAGCCTCGATCAGATTAGGGTTAAGGTGAACTCGTCAAATCCTAGTTTCTATCATATGATGTAATCATTCAATTCAAGTCCGATGTGAAAACCTCAATAGAAACTCTTTCTATTATTTCACTCTGCCATGGTCAAGGGCTTCTGGACATAATTCTCATGATTATCTTAGGAGTGCTCCTCTACCACCGAGGTAGATGATTCCATCTTGATGCAATCCAGTTCCTACAATGAACATGCTATAGCCAATATACACCTCAGGGTTTCGAATGGCTAGGAGACCGAGTTATGGTGTAGTCAAACTATAACACCCTTAAGGTGAACTGCCAATACACCTCAGGTCAAAGAACTAGACACACCACTGCAGCATCGAGTCAGTCATTGACGCGAAGGTAGACTTCCTAATGACTACTCGAGGTGGTCATGCTCAGTGCCCTTATTCTCTAATGAGTATCTGTACTCTCGCTTCGATGTCTCCACACCATAGACTCAAGACTCATCTACTAAAGAAAAGCGATTATACACCAACCTTCTGGATCAATCACCATCCTCGTGATGATCCTATAGTCGGGAGCATTTTATGAGTTAATAATGATTATTCATGTCTTAAATTTTCAACTATTGAAAATATGAATTATCATTATCATTAACTTAAAGGATGTATTACAGACACTAAATACACATATGTGATAAAAAAATAATCCATTTTATTGATAATAATCAAAATTATAATTTTGGCCCTAGAAGTGTATTATAAGTGTCAGCCAATTCTGGCTTCTAAGGCACATATATCTAACAAGTCTATGGGTGTCTAAGATTCGGGCTAGTGGATTTGATGCAGATATTTTTGTTAGAAATGTGTGCCCTGGAAGCCAAAATTGGCTGACACTTGTAATACACTTCTAGGGGCAAAATTATAATTTTGACTATAAATAATAAAATAGGTTATTTTCTATCACATATGTGTATTTAGTGTATGTGATACATCCCTTGAGTTAATGGTAATGATAATTCTTATTTTTAAGAGTTGAAAATTTAAGACAAGAATTTTCATTATTAACTCATAAAATACTCCCGACCATAGGAGTCATCACGAGGATGTGATTGATCCGAAGGTTAGTGTACGATCGCTTATTTATTAGTAGATGAGTCTTGAGTCTACTGATGTGAGACACTGATGAGAGTACAGGTACTCGTTAGAGAACGAGGGCACTGAGCGTGACCACCTCGAGTAGTCATAAGAATGTCTACCTTCTCGTCGATGACTGACTCGAAGCTATAGTGGTGTGTCTGATTCTTTGACCTGAGGTGCATCGACAGTTCACCTTGAGGGTGTCATAGTTTGACTACACCATGACTTGATCTCCAAGCCATTCGAAATCCTGAGGTGTATGTTGGCTATAGCATGTTTATTGTAGGAACTGGATTGCACCAAGATGGAATCTATCTACCTTGGTGGATGAGGAGCAGCCCTATGATGATCATGAGAATCAAGTCCATAAGCCCATGGCCATGGCAGAGAGTGAAATAATAGAAAGAGTTTCTATTAAGGTTTTTACATTAGACTTGAATCAAATGATTAAATCATATGATAGAAATTAGGGTTTGACGAGTTCACCTTAACCCTAATCTGATCGGGGCTAAAGATAGAAGAACTTAATCACACAAGTAGCTACACCGAGAGGTTCATTTTCAATTTTGATGGGTTGCCACCGTATACTGCTAGGTGTCACTGATGGATTTTGGGAGCAATTAGAATGATTTAGATGATTGATCATTCTTGTTATCTGATTCAGAAGAGTTATGATCCATCGAAAGGAGTTTCGATGATGTTGATGATGGGGATTACTACATATCCTATTACCATACAGAACTGAACCTAATTGAGTCACACAAACAAGGGTTTGGATTTAGACATCATCAATTGGACTAATCCAGTTCAATTGATTTGAATTAGATTCAATTAGGTTCAAGAAAATCGTGCTAGCATACGATTGAGCCTAACGTTCTCCTTTTTCTATCATTATAAGTTGTCTTGACTAAGCCAAATATGTTTGTGCTCATTTAGGTACCTTTACCTAGCTTGATTGATGCTTGTCCAGGTTAAAAAAGGGTTATCTTAATTTTTGAGATAAATTTAAGAGAATACCTGCCATTTTTCGTCACCTACTAATTCTTGTCCTTTGACCTTGATCAAACGTTGACCTTTGACCCTTGAACATTTGTCCATGTGTCACGCACTTATTGAAGAGCAGATAGGGGCTTGTCCCCTTCCTAGAAATTGAAAAGAAGGGGTGCACACTTAGGATGGCGTGCGCCCATGGATAGGGATGCTCAGAGTTCCATACGGATGGGACTCCAGATTGCTTCTTGGATTCAAACTAGGTGACCCTCACCTATAGACTTTGACTAATCTTAGGCGCCACCTTAGGATGAATCTATGGGTCTCTCATCTAATTGGATCAGGTGATGTCATCCTACCAATCAGATTTAAATCTGATTAAATGAACCAACATGATTGGCCAGGGTGATGTGGCACCGCATGGCGCAGCAGGGTCTATATAAAGACCTGTCTGTGCCCACTTTTAGAGACTTCTCTCCTAGCCACACCCCAAGGCTATCCCTCTTCCTTCTCCATGCCACCTTTAGGCCATCTCTCTCCTCTCCATGCCTAAGGATAGTTGGGCTTTAGATTAGTGCAATTCAGGCAAGAAAAGGCTGACGAGAAAGGAAAAAGGCAGCACTGCTGCAGAGACGACTGCTGATCTTCGAAAGAAGTTTCAAAGATCCTCTAAATCAGATCTAGATCTAATTTTTGAAGATGAGATAAAGAAGGAGAACATCTCTAGATCCAGCTCGAGTGGATACTGGTAGAGGCCAAGCGCTTGCATGGCTAGATCCAGAACCTCAAGCAATCAGCAAGATCATCAACGGATAATCGGATTACCCATATCAAGGTAAAACTAATTTAGATTTAATTTATCCTTTTTTTATTTATTAAATAAATAAAATCAGATCTGAAGCATCTGATTGATACAGATCAAGAGAAAATTTTGAAATATATCTCTTGATCTGATCAGATCTGAACGAACCTGGTCCGGGAAATCAGGATTTCCCTTCAACTGGTATCAGAGCCATGGTTCTAAATTGTTTAGATCTGATTTTAATTTTATTTTAATTAAAAATAAAGTGATTTCAGATGTCACATGAGATGTGATCAGATCTGAAATCAGAAAAATTAAAATTAAATGATTTGGATCTAAGAACATGAAGATATGCATGACTAGTTCTAGAATAGAATAGTTCTATAGAATAGTTTTGCATGTCTTTGATTTAATCTTTAAATCATATTTTAGATCTTCTTATTTACTATTTTCTGATATTATAAGTGTTATAATAACATCTGATAAACAGCAAATAAAAATTATTTAATTTTAAATATCATATGAGATATGATATGCATGACTAGACTAGTTGTAGAATAGTTCTACATAATAGGTCTAGATTAGAATTTATTTTGATTAGATCAATTTAAATTAATTTTTTAGATTATTATGAGATAATTTAGATCTAAAAACATGCATGATTTGATACATGAGATGTATGCAAAATATGCCTTGATTAGATCTAAATTTGTATATGAGATATATGATATAGATCTATAACTGTTTTGTAGATTTACATGTTCCTGATTAAGGCGTTCCTCTTGGCCGTCCGGTCATAAGAACGAAGAAGGGTTTAAAGGCCCTCTCTTCCCATTCGATGGGGTGTTCTTATGATGTGTAGGGGTGCTGCGTGTTCGTCCTTAATCAGAAACCCAAAACTTACTTTCTGCAAAACCCTAGATCCTGAAACCCTAGGATTTATTGTGCATATTTTGTTTATGAACCCTAAACTTAATTAAGAATTAAGTTTATGGAATATTAATTAGGTCTAAAATTGAGAATTTCAGATCTAAGACATATTCATAATACTGGGTTCGGGCTTGGGTAGCTCAATTAGGTCTAAGCGTTGATCAAACCGAATCAAGAGTTGGTTAGATGGGATCAACAATGCTTAAATTGACCAGCCTAATAGGATTAAGTCTGGGTCAAGATCGAGTCACGATCAAGCAAGACCTAATTAGGCTCAGAGGTTAGAGTCTGGATTGTAGGCTAACCCAATTGGTTCTGGTCAACAATTTGGTGTCTAAGGTAAGTTTGGCATAGACGACGACTGGTTTTTAATTGAAGCTACTCGACTGGCGTTCTTGTAAGTGGCTTCAGTTCCACGAAAAGATCTGCAACCATGTCTAATCTAGGCCATTGGATGTCTAGTTGGGCTGGATTGGATGAGTTGGGGGCGCAACCATGTCTATTAGGCATTGGATGCTATGGGCTGGATGACGGATACGGTGAGAGACTCAATTAGGAACCCAGTCTATGCAAATGGTGGGTCTGACTTAACTAAGGAGTGGATCAATATTCCGGATACGGTGAGATTCATGAATTAGAGACCAAG